>VDFB02029598.1:58761-104257 GCA_007258455.2 Sequoia sempervirens | reverse complement strand
ACCTCTACACACTCTTGGATGATTTAAAAAGGAAGAGGGGATCTAAAGTGATTTAGACCCAATTTTTTTTGTAATCATGTATTTTTTGAAACTTTTCTATGGCATAGACTCTTCCTTCATATTTATATAAATTCTAGACACATGGGTTTTCAAAAAAGAACCTAATTGCCACTAAGTGAGGAATCAATTGATCAATTCAATAAATAAATAATCTTAGAAAATAAACCTTTGGTTATAGAATTCACTTGCATTTATGAATCATCTATCAAGTTTCTCAAAATAGTAATTTGAATTTTCCATTGAAATGTTCATGCTACAAGTTAGCTTTGATACACTAGTTTAGAGAAAGTACAACATTTAGTTTTCCTAATCTAGAACAATGCCACTACACATGAGAGTTAAAATAGGAATTAGATTACACACAACCTATAGATCTTATGAATAACATCCTACAAATTAAGGCTTAAATATGATCATAATGCATCCTTACATAATTCACAAAGGATCTCATCCAAATAAGAGAAATGGGTAGAAATCATTCATGCTTCACATTTTAATATTTATTTGATTTAATAACATTTATGTGTCTAGCTCTATCCATATTGCACATAGTCTAGATTAATAAGTATGACTTGTATTTCTATGTTTTTTAAGAGAATACATCATACACTATATAAGCTAATAACATTGATATAGAGTGATTACATGCTCATATCAACTAGCATCATGATATATAAACTTATTAAATCAAGCACATAGTTTCACACATGAGGTACATTATTTTACTTCACTGGTACACTTTCTCAAGTTAAATTATACAATCATGAAGTTTTTCGAGATAAAATTAGCTATCAAATTTATATTATGTGAACATATTATAATTAAATCAATTTGTTGGTTAATAAATAGATCTATGCATCGATTGTTTGTACCTCTTTTATTAGTCAATTATGAATTTCATTGGTAGTTGTGTGGATCACCAATGACATACCAAAGTGTACCTAACCTATGGACTATAATTTGTGATCCCTCCCTACATGCTATGTCATCAAATCTTACTACACATCCTTATTTTACCTCTTCTATTATATCACATGCCCCTAATATTAAACTTTTCATCCCTTCCACCCTAAATAAACTAAGAACCATGAGTGAGTAAAAATCATACAAAGAAGGTTATGTCAAAAAAAAATGTAATCTAAAACTCCTTGAGGAGCCCTAATTTAGGAGTTTAGGTTTGTGTTTTAGGGTAAATAGCCCATTTTAGGTTTATGTTTTAGGGTAAATAGGGTTTTAGGTTTACGTTTTAGGGTTTAGGTCCAAGGATTAACCTGTGTAAATTAGTTTTTAGGGACCTATGTAAATTTTGTAACCTAGGGTTTCTAGGGTTTTGATTTCTAAGTTAAATGTGTCCAATTTAGGTTTAGTTTTTATGGTTTTAAATTTACAATTTAATATTCTTTGTTTCATTGACGTTTTTGGTTTTTTAAATGCAATTAAAAACTATAAAATATTGAACTAAAACACACTAAACAAACAATAACTAAATGCTAATTACAAAACAAAAAAATAAGATATAAAGCAAAATAAAGGAAGAATTCAACCAACCTGTAGGTCGATGAGGTCGGTTGTGTTGATGGGAGGAGGTGGAAGTCAATTTTTTCTTCAATCAAGGCCTTTGAAATGCGTACGCGATCTCCTCTGTTCTTCTCTAGCGCAGACTAAAATGGTGAGGAAAAATGAAATACAGCCGCCATTTAAAAAAAATACTTTCATGAAACGTAATGCGATTTCAAAATGCATAATGCATTCTAAACATGTGCACGCTGCTTTTATAATGTGTACGTCAGTTTGATTCATGCATCTAAAGTTGAATGCATACACATCTCAGATTTAGGCTTCGTACCTTATCCGGTAGCACATGTACACATTTCCTTCTCAAACTTTTTGTTTGCCTGAATTTCCCTTCATGTACCCAACTTCTTGCTTTTACCCTCTTTTATCCGGACACTACTTTCATGGAGTGTAGTTTTCTTTTACTAAAGTATCTATGACCAATAGTCCATGGATCTCTATAAGAGAAAAGTAGCTTCTTCCTCATGAGTTCATTCTTCATCTCATCTATCTTTCTCATTTTGGGGGCTAATGCATTAGGTTTCAAGGGATGCTCTTAAAGGGAGGCTTTTATTGTAGCACTGGTGGTACACTCTTGGAGTAGGGTTTTCTTTTTGTCACTAATTCCTTGAAACTCATAGCTCTTTTAATGGCATCATATAGGGAATTTTGATCAAATTTCCTTACCAAACCCTTGAGTGATTCAAAGAGGCATTTGATAAAAAGAACTACATGAGTACATCCTTTATGTCACATGTAGAACCATCACCAATAGCCTCTAAAATTCTACCACATAGTGCTCAACTATACCCTCTTGCCTCAATTGCACTAGTTCCTTGAAGTAAATCTTTAGCTCCTTCCTATCAAACCTCTCCATCAATCTTTGACTAAACTCTTCTAGGGTCATGATTGAGCTATGTCCTTAGGTTATCATGCCTTGATTCCACCATTCGTGGACCACACCCTCTAGTTGTAAAGTAGCAAACTTAATTTGGTTTCTTCTTTGAATATGGGGACATGACAAATAATACCTCATGTGCACATTTTTATAATACACTATAAATCTCATAATTCTCATACACCTCTCATGAAAGAGAACCTCCTTATATATAGGAGAAGGGGTGGTAAAATAGTTGAAAATATATTAGTCACACCTATTCAAAACATCCATTTTTAAATAATTAATAATCTAAGAATTATTAGATTATTAATGATTAAATGATCTATGTTTTCTAAATAATATAATAAGAATGAGGTTTTATAACCTTATATTAGAAAAAAATATAAATATTATAAGGGTATGACCCCTAGTTATATTATGTTCTAATATTAATGCACCCTAATGAGACCATGATACAATCTAGGAAGAGACAGAGGGACAAAGAGATACTAGGGAATGCAAATGAAACTAAGACTTGAAGAGAATGCTCCTTAAAGATAATAAAATATCAAGTTGATAAAGTAATGGATATAATTAGAAATGTGCTAGATTCCATGCTTGAAAATGGCTTTATCAAACTTGACATCAAAAAATAAAAAAGAAAGAAACCCTTAGTAAGGTTTTGGAGAGCCTCCACATGGACCCCATAAGGGACCTAGATGGAGTTGATCCAACTCCTTAGCATTGTTTTAGAGGAAAATCTACCAAAAAATGCCCAAGTTACATCATAAACCACTATTGGAATAAACTTGCAAGGGTGTTCCAATGTCATTTTTCTACATTTCCAAGGCAACGACCCTAGCATCAAATGCTAAGCCCTTTAGATGGCAACCATCTAAATAGGAAAAAACTACTCGAGTAAGGGAAACTAAAAAAAGATGTAATAAATATAGAGACCTCTTGCATAGCAAGTAATATGAAACAAGACTGACAAAAACAAGGGAATAACACAAGAAATATGAAGAATAAGATCAAGCCAAAACCATAGCAAAGCATCTAAGAAGATACATTCCTATTTTCAATTCTATGTCTAATAGCTTAGGTAACATATTTCTATTAAAAATGGATTATTAAGATTTAAATATTTAAAATAAGAAGAAATTGTCAATTCTATTTTAAATTTATTTACCTTTTTTATATATTTTTAGTGGCTACTCTATCAAATAATTTAATAATCTTACTTTGGCATCTAAATAAATTTCTTAACTAGTATAGAGATCTTACATACATCTATAAAAATATATATATTAGAAAATATCCAATTCAAGCTATTTTATATACTTGAATTGTTGTCCATGATATAAACCAAACAATATTATGAGGATACCTCTTTGTATTCGAGACATAAATAATAAATATATTAATTATAAAATAATAATTATTTTATTTACTATAAACATACGTGAAAACATAAATTTTAAATTTTAGTTAAAATTTATTTTATATAGTAGTATTTTTACTTGAATTGTTATATATATATATATCTTTTACTTTTACTTTTGAAAAGCACCATTAATTATTTCGATTAAATATTAATATTTATATGTTATTTTTAATAGTTTCATTTGTAGACATTTTTATATTTTAAAATTTTGATAGCTTTATATTTTAAAAATAAAAAATAACTTTTCCACTAAATAAAAATTAATTAATAACATATATATTTATTTCTATTTTGACAAAAATAAAATAAATATGTTTATTTATTTTATTTTTGTATTTAATTATATTAATTATATTTTAAATTTAATAATTTTAATTTGTATATACAAAATTATAACATACACTATCATACTTTATTACCATTTTAAAATACTCTACATAATTATTATTCAATATTTGACTATTAAACTATTTAATATACAAATACAACATTTTCTAACTCTTTTTTGTCTGTATGCCCATTTAAAGTAAACCACGATTGCTAGTTTCAACCTTGACGTACCTCTCAACTGTTCCAAGAAAAAGACATTGATAGACCGAATGCACCTAATAAAATTGTTTTCAGCATGTGATTCAAGCTTCAACCCATCATTGTCGACTGAAAAGGTAAATGGTACAAGATTATTTCCACCCATTTTCCTCCCAACCCCATCCCGGTTGCTTTGTTAGTATTCAGAAAAATCATGTCTCTATTTTAATGTAGCGCTACACATTCGAATCAACTCCTTAAAAATGAAGACCAAGAGTATGGAAATGGGGTGTAACAGACCATTAGCATATATTCTCCTCGCTCTTACTGTGCTAACTATATTGCACAACTGTGATGAGTGCACTGCTGATGGGGGAGATACTCTTTCCTTGGGTGCCTCGCTAACAGGAAATCAGACAATAATTTCAAAGAATGGAACGTTCGAGTTGGGATTCTTCAGCCCAAATGGAACCAACAACTGGTACGTTGGCATCTGGTATGGCAAAGTAGCAGAGAAAACGACTGTTTGGGTGGCTAACAGAGAAAGACCCGCAAAGAAGAGGCCCGACGTTTTGAAGCTGTCCACACAGGGTAGTATGGGACTGTTTGATGCAGAGGGTACGTCTCTTTGGTCGGTCAACATGTCGAACAAGGCTTCCCGGGCTGTGATACTAGACTCTGGCAATTTTTTAGTGCTGAGCGATGGCAATAAATCTGAGATTGCTTGGCAGAGTTTCGACCATCCCGTGGATACCTGGTTGCCTGGGATGAAGATCGGCGGAAAGCGCAAGCTAATCTGTTGGAAGAATTCATTGGATCCAGCTCCGGGGCTTTTTTCTTTTCAGATAGATCCGTCAGGGGCCAGACAAGTTGTGCTCAGATGGAACAATTCTGTACAGTATTGGGAGAGCGGAGTTTGGGACGGTAAACGTTTCAGTGAAATTCCGGAAATGGGATTGACAGGTTTGTACAATTATAGCGGTGAGGATACTAGCTCTGGTTTGTATATCACCTATATATTGACGCCTGCTACAAAGAACAATTCGCTCGCACGTTTCTTCATAGACAAATCCGGAGGATATCGGCAATCTGTTTTGCTTGGTAATAATAAATGGAGCATGTTCTGGTCTCGGCCCAGAGATCAATGCAACGTATATAATACCTGTGGCGCGTATGGGAGCTGCAACTCGAACAATGTTCAGTTCTGCAGCTGCGTGGAAGGCTTCACCCCGAGAGACAATCGCTCCTGGAGTTTGCAAGATTGGTCCTCAAGTGGCTGTGTTAGAGAAAGACCGTTAAATTGCGCTGCCGACAATAGCAGCACAGACGGATTCATCAACCCCAAAGCAACGTTGCCTGATAAGCCCGATTTCTCATACCCTGCAACGACAAAGAAAGATTGCGAGAAAGCGTGCCTCCTCAACTGCTTGTGCACTGCTTTTACTTTCAATCCGCCTTCAGGACCATGCCAAATCTGGTCTGGAGATTTGCCGACCATGCACAATTCTCCATCACAAAGCAATTCAAATGCCTTTATTCGAGTAGCTGCCTCTGCACTTCCAAATTTTGATCCACCATCCTCCTCCACGCGCAAAACCACAATTATTGTGGGTGCAGTGCTTTGCATTGTTGGATTTGCTCCGGGTATCTTCTCATTTCTAATGTGGCGGGGGTGTCAGTTACGACCGATAGAGAGGAGTGCAGATTCCTCTAACTCTTTTTTTATAGTGTTTAGTTACAAGGAATTGAGGATTGCAACTAGGAATTTCAGGTGTAAGTTGGGGAGCGGAGGATTCGGATCAGTGTTCAAAGGATCTCTAACAGACGGCACGCTTGTAGCCGTAAAGAGATTGGAGGGTTCAAGAAAAGAGAAACAATTCCGTGCAGAAATCAATTCTCTCGGAATCATACAACATGTGAATTTGGTCAGGCTTCGAGGATTTTGTGCGGAAGGATCACAAAGGCTACTGGTTTACGACTACATGCCCAACGGCTCTCTCAACTCCTTACTGTTCAATAGCAATTTCCAAAGTAAACAGAAGGTACTCGACTGGAAGACCCGATTCAAGATCGCGCTGGGGATTGCAAAAGGGCTACTTTATCTTCACGAAGAATGCAGAGAGTGCATCATTCACAATGATGTTAAGCCTGAAAACATTCTCCTGGATAGCGAATTTACACCTAACCTGGCCGATTTTGGGCTAGCAAAGCTTTTGGATAGAGATTTCAGCCGCGTCCTGACTACTATAAGAGGAACGAGAGGTTACTTGGCTCCAGAGTGGATCTCCGGTCTTCCTATCACTCCCAAGGTTGACGTCTACAGTTTTGGTATGATGCTCTTGGAAATTATTTCACGGCGAAGAAATGCGGACATGAGCGTGCAAGATTCAAACAAGCATTCCTTTCCGTCGTGGGCCGCAGCTCAAATTTACGAGGGGAACATGATTAATATTGTGGAGGAAGTTGTTGCAGTTGCAGAGGAAGCAGATATAGAAGAGGTGAAAAGAGGTATTGTTATAGCGTTGCAATGCATTAAAGAGGATGAGACTGCGAGGCCAAGCATGGGGCAAGTGGTGCGGATGCTGGAAGGGAAGATGGAGCCCCCACCTCCCCAGATTCCGATGGACAAAGATAGCGACCGTAATGTTATTGTTTGCCAATAATGTAAACGGGGATTCATTTTAAAGTAAAGTGGGATAGCTATAAGACATCTTTCCTACATTTGTTTCCCTCATTGTTTTATTCAGTCAAAGTCTTACTTGTCCATTTCACATGTAGGAGTTATCACTTACAATAAATACCTTTTTTTTGGTTGAGTAGTTAAATATTTACAAAGCAAATTTATCTATTCTTATGAAATGCTAATGAATTATTGTGTGGTTTCACTTGGAAACTAAATGCAATTTGGGAGATCTATGAGTCAAGTTGAAGTATAGGCTATTATCATGATTTTTAGATAATTTTATGTTTTTTTTTTTCTTTTTAAATTGAAAGATATGGGACCTCATCATGAGAGTGAAAAAGTTAAAAGTTAAAATTTGGTTTCTATTAATAAGGAGCATCACATGAAAAATTCTCAAGTTGAGTCTTTCAAAGAGAAATGGTAAACATAGCAGTTAGCTTTTTTTAAATCAAAATAAAAATTCAACTTGCTTTCAACAATATTTTTTGGCTAAGGGAGCTTTCTTTTCTCTTTCCACCATACCCTAATAATCATCATTTCTTTGAGTGGTTAAATATTTACAAAGCCAATTTGTCTACTCTTATGAAATGCTAATGAATTATTGTGTGGTTCTACTTGGAAAAAAATGTAATTGGAGATTTATGAGTCAAGTTGAAGTACAATTAGAATATTGACTATCATCATGATTTTAGATTGTCTTATCTTTTTTCTTTTCTTTTTAAATTGAAAGGCATGGGACTTCACCATGAGAGTGAAAAAGTAAAATGTTAAAATTTGGTTTCTATTAATAAGAAACATCACATGAAAAATTCTCAAGTTGAGTCTTTCAAAGAGAAAGGTAAACATAGAAGTTAGCCTTTTTTGAAATCAAAATAAAAAATCAACTTCCTTTCAACAATAATTTTTTTTTGGTTAAGGGAGCTTTCTTTTCTCTTTCCACCATAACCCAATAATCATCATTTCTTGAAAAAGAGTAATAAAAGAAGACATTGCTAGTGTTCCCTTAGGTGTTGAGTCCAAAGAGCTATCAAATCTATTTGCACCAACTCTTTAAAAGAGTTACATATAGCAATGTTCTTTAAAGAAGAAGACTCATCTTCCACAATGGTTTTGGAGTGTAATGCCTCACCCAAAAATGAATTTTTAACTAACATACAATATAAAATTTAATTATCACCACCAAAAGGAGTGATCAAGGAGAAATAAGCAATATTAAATCAAAACTAAAAATTAATTAAGTTAATGAAAGGGTCAAAGGGCATGAAATGAAAAGTCATGTCAATTGCGTATATACAGGAGGGAAAAAATGAAGAGGAAGGAAATGAATTGATCAAGACATATTATTTTATTATTTCTCTTGTGGAATATAAACCAAGTTTTCTAACAGCCTAAGGATGAAACCACTTTAGGCTTGAAATTAAGGATGAAACCTCTTAATTCCTATTTTTGAGTTAGTGGATGAAAACCCCTAACTTGGGAAAAAATTAGAAATAGTTTGAAGACATTCATAAAAAGAGAAATCATTGCAAATTGAAAGAAGAATTACATCGGGGGCTAAAGGATAAATTTTATATTTTCAAAGATACATCATAAGTTTTAAATCTAACTTTTATAATCAAAATTGTCATTTTTAGGATAAAAAATAATATTGATAATTAACTATGTATGCATATATGACTTTGAGTTAGGATTATATATTTATGGAAAATAAGGAAATTCTTAAATGGGACATTATAAATGGTATCACAGCATTTATCCTACCAACCTACGGGGTACTTGAAGGTCTACAAAAGGAAGAAAACTTGGATCTTATGCAAGAATTATTATACAAAATTTAGGCCCCTAAAATTATTAAGTGGTATCAAAGTTTTTCAAAACATGCAAAAGCTTGTGTTCCCTTTGATGAGTACTTGGAGGCACTCAGCTACTAGATTCCTAAAAAAAGAGGTCTATACATGAATACATAAGAAAAATCACTAAGGAGGAGATCAAGGAGCGAGAGCCAAGAGAATCATTAATTAAAGCAGAAGAGAAGTTAGAATCAGAATCACAAGAAGTTGTTGAAACCAAAGAAAAAGAAGAGCCAATATTGTGCATGTCAAAAAAGTTCCAATAATTGCAAATGATGTCCAAGAAACATCCATCCAATTTTTGGTTATGGAAGTAATTGATCCATGTAAAAATAATTTGCAAGGTATGAAAATGATTGGACCATGTGATGATGATGTATAAAATATTAGTTATGCTATTGTGAAGAATGATTTGTCTAAGATCAACCCCCTAAGGAGGACTCACAAATTTATCAAGAAAATTCTACGATAATACACACTGACTACATGAAGGTTGAATAAGAAACATATGAACTCTTTGGTTTCAAGATTGATGAGCGCATTGAGGGTTTATTTTGTGGTCATAAGAAGGATACTTTTGACTTGCACATGATGGATCTAGGAGAGACCAACATGGATATTGAAGGACAATGGATGCATTGACCAAGTTGTCATCTAACCACTCTTGAAGACAAAATGGAGATAGTCACCTCAAGGAGATTGATGATAAATGAAGTGAAAGATACAACTTGTAGTAAAGGACACCTAGATTCCTTTACTCAAATAAAAAATTAGCTTTGCACAAACCTGAGTGGGATCTAGGTATTCATGAAACTCCCACAATTTATCATAATAGAGGATGCAACCATTTCTATTGTTTTGGATATCAACAATGATAATCAAGAGTTTGTATTCATTACCTGGGATCTTGGGTAAAAATGAAATGAGAGAAAAATATCTTGATAATGTATGACCTCATTTGATGCGATCATGCCAATAGTTCTTGTTTCTTTTTGAGGCCAAAATCTACTAAAGAGAATACATATGATCTTATAGGTTTTTTTCAACAACAATTAAAATACATACATAATGCAAGATATATAAATGAGCACTAGTATAATTTTTATAGGATTTAGGTTAAGAAGAGTATATCATTTCATAACCTACATCTAGCAACAGAGAGAGGATGGTGCATGAGAATGGATTTTAGTAAGCAAGGAGTAACTTGGGAAAGCTCCCTAGCTACTATAAGAAATGGAAATTGTACAGAATTTCCCATCTTATTATTATGGTATTCATTGGGTGGAACCTTTATAACATCGCCCCAAAAACTCACACTAGTGCACATAAGCTCATATAGAAAGGGGTAATCAGTTTATTGGATTATAATAAGAACATATTCCTACTACCTATGTATGAAGGGACTCTATTACAAAATAGAGACCTCTTTGTTATCATTGGTAAAGAAGAAGAGGAATTTATCTTTACCACTATTTCAAAGAACTTAGTACCATCTATAGTGCATAACTATAATGCTCCTATGTTTTTCATTTTGGATAAGTGGGGAGGAAGGAAAGCATTGCTAGAAAACATCACATTGGTATTTAAAAATAAAATGAAAGTTATACTTCACACTAATATAATCACAACTTCCCAATATCATGAGGCTAAAATGGAATGCCTAAAGACATCTAAAGAATTTAGGGAAAGCAAGTCAAATTTTCTCATAAAATTCAATATTTATAGAACTAGACCACCCAATAAACAAGTCTCTATTTAAGTTTGTCCATATTTTGGTTCATGAAAAGGATGCTTATACTCTTGAAACTCATGGTGATCATTTTGAAGAGCAATATTTAGAATTGGAGAATACAACAAATTAAAGTACTAGAACAAGCAACAACTTTTATGATAACTACCCATGGATCTTGAGTAGCCTAGTGAAAAGAAGAATTTTAGGATATTTCTAGTAGCTCTTTGATTGGTCTAGTTACAAAATGTAAGAATAACAAAAGTGGACCAACAAGTTATAAAAAATTTAGAAAAGAACATCGCATTTAAGGTTATAGAGGTGTTTCGAGCTTCTATTTCTCATCTTAATATATGGAAAGATCATTTTCCTACTTTGCCTTAAAGAAACATCCATAAAAATGTGCAAAGGTTGGGCCAACCCAAGTGGTTCTTTGCAGATACGATTGATGCCAAATAAATTAATTTTTGGATTGATGTTACCCTTAGTTCCAAACTATGTTATTGAAAGATGGATTTTTTCTTCTCTCTGATGATAAGGGAAAACTTATCTTAAATTACAGACTTGCCAATTTCCACCTCTTGGTTTTGTTGTTAAGATCTATTGAAATACAAGTACATGAACTAGAAGTATATCGAACAATTAATTATCTTCATACTCTAGAGGATGGTGTCCACCTTAGGACATTAAAGAACTATATTGACAATCTGGTTGAGGAAATTACACTAACAACCATTCTCAAGGACTTCATTGTAGTATCTAGATTCATATTTAACTGGGATAATAAGAGAAGCATCACTTGGAGTAGAGTTTTCAATTGATAATTATATCAAAATATTATAGTAGATGATAATCACATCACAAGGAGGAGAAATGTCTAGGAATTACAAATCTACAAGGTTGATTTGGGATCCTAGTAACTCCAAAAAGATTTAGTCAAGTGGAGAAGTAATTATTTAGCATCCTAGTTGTGATTGCTTGAGGAAAAGCAATCTTGGCAAGTGTTACATCCCATTTCATAGATACTAAGTTACTTTTACCTTCATGAGTGAAAGTGTTGATAAATGCAAATTGTGACTTCAATATGCTTAGTAGGAGAATGAAATACTGAAATATGCATTAAGATATTATTTCTTTTAAATGAATGATTATGCTTATATTGATGAAATGCAATGAAAGAATATGTATTGTAATGTGAATGTTTTAATGCTTTGTTGATACAAATGTTTTATGATGCAAATAGATTTAATGTGAACAGATAACTACCTATGCAATGTATTAAGCTAGATGCAGGAACATATTCAAACCTCAAGTATGCGAGGGGGAGTATCACTCAAGAGAGGAGCTTGGTCTGGTAACCCTTAATAATCCTAACTAAGCTTCCACACACTCATCTCTAGTTTAGTGAAGTCGAGTCAATAGTTTGGGAAATAGTAAGTTATTTGTAGCCTTGTTTGAGTATGATTTAGAAGATGTTATGATAGATTGTTTGTGAATGTTTTGATTTGGGTTATGGGTTTGAGTATCTTTTCTTATGTGAGTTCTTCATTATGTGTTTATATTTAATCGATGAGTTATATATATACACTTCATGTATATATGTCGATCAATATGATTGCAAATATACATGTGTTTAATTATGGAGGCAATGATATATATATATGCACATATGTATCGACGTAAATGGAAACGTCCATACGAGTATATTAATATATATACATGTGTATATATATGCATGCATCAATATGCTAAGTATGAAAATATATGTATGTGTATTCAAATATCGAATAATGCATTTATAAACTTATAAGTTGAGATATATATATATATATACATAATTTATGCATCTTGCATTATGTATATATATTTAATATATATTAAATATATGATAATGATTTCAAATAGTGTTGAAATGTTATTATGAACATAACATATAAAACACAACATATACTATGTATAATGTGTAGCAATAAGGGAATTGTGCACCAGTGTATAAACATTAAACAATGTTTAAAGTATTTAAATTCTGAGTAATGAAAACTTAGGCAATGTTGGAATAAAGCACATAGAATCAAATGCAAAGTCATGTATGAGATAAATCTGTCAATCTGACTAAGTCAAAACATGAAGGCAAAGTGTATATCCAATGTACAGAACTTTGACCTAGTCTTTTCCAAATAGCAACCAAAGGAATAGGGCATGTAATGTTTTATGTGGTGCTAATATATATGAGTAGAGTGAACATGTTAGGAGTCTATCCTGCAATGCATATTCTAGAATATGAATCAAATAGGAATGAGAGAATTAGTCAATGAGTGGCCAAAATGAGTTGACCCATGGAAATAATAACCTTGCATTTCTAAATGTTATTCTTGTTGTCCATTAGAATGAGTGACTCATTCTCTATGGTGAAATCTGGTTGTGCATGTGTTTATTGTGCAATGATTTTAGTTGCTACATTTTCTTCTTCATGTTGAGTCAAACCTTTTGGATTGAGAAGTGGGTGATCCCACAATACTGGTTTACAATTTTTGGCTAAACTAGACACTAAACTATTTTTTTCTTTAAACTAAATATTCACTTTCAGGCACCTATAGCGGCTAAATTGTGAGGAATTTGAGGATGATGCAAACTAGTGATTTGTGACATTTTGTCTGTAGATTCTAAATATATATTTTTTCAATTTTTTTGGAATCAGGTTGCACTTCTTTTTCCATCTCCTTCAAAAACTAGTTTTTTTCAGTAAACACCATTTTTAAGGAGTGATGCTCACTGTATAACACAACTTTTTTTCCATGAAGGATAAAATTCTATTTTTTTGAATTTAGATTTGTAACTATGATATCTAGTGCTTCCAATTGGTTTCATAGTGTTTTATTGAATTTTTTTCTTAATCAAGTTTTCAAACTAATTACAATTCAAACATAGGCAGACCGTATAACACAATTTTTTTTGTATGTATCAAAATTCAATTTCTTTTTTGTTGGATCAAGGACTTCAATATCTGGTGCACTCATATTTTTCAAAAAAAGTTGATAATATTCTATTTTTCCACATGTGCATAACAAAGAGCTTGATTTTCTGAAAACCTACATTCACAAGAAATAAAAATAAATATAATAATTAAATTAAATTTATTTAAAATTATATTTTTTGGGAAGCTTATAATAAGGACTACATACTTACACAAAAAAAATTGAAATGAATTCATTTGTTCCCCCAAAAGGTAAATCAAAAGTGATTTTTTATCAACATTTTGATAGGTGTAAAGGAGACTCTGTTATAGGTATGGTTTAAAACTAGCGGGGTTCTATCCAAGGGGTTTTGATCTAAGGTAGTTTGATCAAACTCTCTTCAATTGGAATGATTTAAATGAAGCTTTTTAAGGCTTAAATTATTATATTTTCTAAAAATATGTGATTTTAGCAAAAATCATAATCTCCCAGAAATTGTAAACCAGCTTTGTGGGATCACCCAAGTGTCATCTTTGATAGATTGTTTCTAGCCTACAATTGCTCACATTTTTGTATAAATAGAGGTGTTTTCTCCTCAATTGGGATGCATTATGCACACTTGATGCTTATTTTCTGAGTTGTTATTCTAATTTTCTGAGTTTGAGAGTTTGTGAGAGGTTCTTGAGAGTTTGTGGGAGGTTTTGGGAGTAAGTTTTTGGTGAGTGGAAGAGAGATAGTTGAGAATTTCTTGCTGATTTTGGGAAGGCTGAGCTAGGAATCCAGTTTGATCAACTGGAGCTTTGCACAATCAGGCATGTTGATTTCTACTCTATTATGCATTTTATGATTTAAAAAGATTATATGACTTTGGTTGCCTTGTTAGAAAAATATTTTTAGTTGTTTAAATTATGGAATGGTTATTTTCTTCTTTGCATGAAAATGAAAGATTCGTGATGAGTCTAGTTGTTAACAAACCTCGTTATAGGATATATACATATACTCTATATAATAGATTATGGTTGTTTAAGTTGTTAGCTTATAAGACTAAGTAAACCTTGGTGGATGATGAGGTTAGTAATACAACGAGAAAGGTGGCATGATAGAAATGTCATCATAGTTAGGTTGTGATGTCAAGGAAACCTTAATTGATAATATTACTTGATTGATTACTTATTCCTCCTATAAAGTAGGAAGAGAATCTTGACTCTTGTATTAGGGTACAAAATTAGTGATTATATCATTATTCAACAATATGGTTGGGTAAACCCACAAAATTGGTTTACAATTTGAGTGAGGAAGGAAAAGTTGCAAAAAATGACCCCATGCAAAAAAATTGTTTTTGGGGCTTGAATGAACTCTTTGGTTCAAGTGAACCAAAATAGGGTTTGATAGAACCCTAGTTCAAGTGAACCAATTAAATGCAAGGTCCCCTATTGGCACCAAAAAACACAAAGAAAAACATTTTTGAAAGGGGTTTCGAATGAACCCTAGTTTGAGTGAACCCCTAGGGATTCGAATGAACCTTGGTTCAAGCGAAACCCTAGGGATTCGTTCGAACCTCCCCTAGTTCGCCCAAACCACCCTTTTCCCACCTTCTTCCACTCTAGCACCATAAAAGTCCAAAATTTTGCACTTCGAAGCTTGGGTTGAGGATGAAAATGAAGGAGACTTCACAAACCCAACTGGATGATGGTATTCCTCGGAACAAGCTATCCAATGAATATAATTTTAATATATTCTGGTTTTATTATGTTTTTTTTTAGTTTTATTAAACATAGGTTTTTCACCAAAAATCAAGCTCTTTGTTTTGCACATGTGGAAAAATAGAAGATTATCAAAAAAATTGAAAAATATGAGTGCACCAGATATTAAAGTCCTTGATCCAACAAAAAAAAAATGAATTTTGATACATACAAAAAAAGTTATGCATTATACGGGTCGCCTATGTCTGAAATGTAATTGGTTTGACTTTGAAACTTGATTAAGGACAAAATATTCAATAAAACACTATCTAACCAATTAGAAGCACTAAATATTGTAGTTACAAATCTAAATTGGAAAAAAATAGAATTTTATCCTTCATGGAAAAAAAGTTATGCATTATACGATGAGCGTCACTCCTTAAAAATGTTGTTTATTGAAAAAAACTAGTTTTTGAAGGAGATGGAAAAAGAAGTGCAATTTTATTCTAAAAATTTTGAAAAAAAATATATTTAGAATCTACGGACAAAATGTGACAAATTACTAGTGTGCATCATCTTCAAATTTTTCACGGTTTAGCCGCTATAGGTGCCTGAAAGTGAAGATTTAGTTAGAAAAAATTATTTTAGTGTTCAGTTTGGCCAAAAATTGTAAACTAGTATTGTGGGATCACCCGGTTGATATAAAGTATTTATTGTTATGTTATTTTCCTTATTTTGATTTAGTCTTTCCTATTCACGAAACTTTATAAGAGGACTCACGTTTTGGTAACCCAAAACCGTATTGTGAGAGAAACTATGAGTGTAGATGTACCAACTCCTCGCAAGTTGATAAAGTCCATTAGATGATATACAAATGTAGTTAACATGTGAGTGTTCCTCTAGATGATATACAAAACTTTGGTTGAAACCTTGGGTTAGGAATAACCTATTTGGTAGGGTCATTTATTTGATTATTGATTGAAGCAAATAGGTTAAGGATTAGCCTATTGTAATGGCATGAATTTTCACCTCACACAAATTCCACATTTACGTACCTCCTACCTCAGAAAATCAAGTTCGATAATGCAGTTCCACGTCCTTCATTCACTTCCCATCCACTTGGCACTTATTTTTTGTGTTAGTGGAGGATATTTTGTTAGGGATGCTAGTGTGATGCGTGGATGTCAATGTAGCGCACTGCCATCCTGACAGGATTCTTTCCTTTGGAATATGCAAAGGCATTATAATTATCCATTGGAGATGAAGAGTAACATCTTTGCTCCCTTGGCTGACCATGAACGGCTCCTTTTCCTCTAATTTCATCTTCAAACTGCTATCTCATTCATTCTCTTCAACTTCTTGATCATTCAAACACTAGACAACTCTTTCTTCACTCTCTTCACAACATTTTCACAGCATTCTCACCTCCATTGAAGTGCAGCAAGTTGGTGGTTTGTGGACTTAATCTATTCATTGTTACGACAACGTCGACACTTCCAAGCTTGCAAGCTCACTCCTCCGATTTTCCTTGAGTTCACATGGTTGAAGGTGATTTGATATTGTTTCATCTTCCATTTACTTAGCATCATCGTATTATTTTGGTAGCATATTATTGTTCATCATAGTGCATAGTACTTCCATTTCAATACCTTTTTTATCATATTTTTCTATCGTTGCTATACTGGTTGTCTATGGAGGTGGAAACACCAATGTGGGGGAATGACTGCGGCAGTCCTCTATACATAGCCCCAACACTTTTTTGTCTTGTGTGTGTAGATTACTCGTCAAGTGAATACTTTGAAGATATAAACTTGTGGGTAGGAAGGTGTGCTTCCTCACCCTTTTTTTGTCAGTTTGTAGATTAGATCAAGTTAAAGTATTCTTCTTGCTATTTAGTCATTTAGTTACTTGTTTTTTGTTATTGCATTTAAATCGCATATGTTAGGTTGTTAGTAGGTTCCCTTAGTTTTCAGGTTGTACCTTACACTTTTTGTTCGTACGGACGCCAGCACCCCACTAAGATGCCAATACACTGCGTTGTCATCCATGTCCCGCATTGTAGTCCTTTGGCAATGAGTTGTCTAAGTTAAAATCTAGACTCTAGAAACCCCTTCACCAGAATTCTTGAACCTTTCAGGTTGATAGAATGAAAGTGGAAAATTAGTTGTCCTTCCTTTTCACCCGCTTAAACATTGAACCTATCTTAAGCATCCCTTAGCATGAGGTAGATTAGGGTAGCAGATTGTTCTAGACCCTCCCATGACCTGGGGTCCTGAGAAGTTGGTCCCCCTCCTCTATATTTTGGTGAACCTAATATGAATTGTTCTAGTTCCATTTAGTAGTGTTGAAGGAGTCTTCTCTTGTGTTCTAGGTGTGTGCATTGCACGGTGCCTAGCCTTGCAATCCAACCTACAACCCCTAGTGGCATAGCTAGAAGAATCCATAAATGTTGTGAAGCAAACTCTAGAATAGGTCACTATCTAATTATTAAACCCTTGGGAGTTTCTAAGAAAGTCCTTTTCAATGTACGTAGAAGATGGCTTCTTTCATGCACCTTCCCATCCTATATGTGTAGCCTACAAATGGGTCTCCTGCTATAACCTTTACCTCACATGACTTGTTGATGAATGCTAATAGAGAACCCTCTCCCCTATGCATTCTCACTTGTATCAATGGGAATACCATGACTGGCATTATCGTTGATCCTACATGTCAGGTTAATGTCATCATAGAGGAGATTATGCTAATAAACTTTCTACATAAGGATGGGTATGATGAATCTAAAAGCACGATATGTACACATGATGGGATTTTCATTCCTCCTATCAATTCTATCACCCTTTCAGTCCTAGTTGGGCCTAGGTCTATGAATTTTCTTTTCCATATTATCCTAAGGTCTAACTTGTTCAGGGTGAAGCTAGGAATTCCTTGGCTAGTTTCCATGAATGCAATCCCCTTGGTGATCCATAAGTGTTTGAAGTTCCCTCACAAAGGTGTGGTGCATGTCATGCTCAACACCAGATATCAGTCAATGGTATCTCATGGGGGATATTCACTAGATCATTTTTGGCCCACCCTAATGGGTCTACTTCCCCCAAGAATGGACCTGATTTATCAAAATTATGTTAAGTATAAAATTGGGAGCAAGGTGTAGCCAAAAATGACTTAACCTGTAGTGTAGCAACAAGCTACTTCTTCCTCTCAAAAGAGGAGGGGGAAGCCTGCTCATGCTCGGGAGCCTTCTTATTCCTTTGCAATTTCACTTGCCTCTACCTCTCACCCTACTATGACACCCTCATCTATCACTCCCTTGCGTCTCTTGGGGAGTTCGATGGTGCCTACTTGGCGAAAGGCCAAGTGTCAGGTGTTTGACCTTACTATCTTGCCCATGGTGCCTCGGCCTATCCTGTATGGTAAGGGGAAGGGTCCTCGTAGAATCACTTCTACATGTTGGCCTCCATGGCCTCCTACTGTTCCTACCCCTAGGGTGGTGAATGGGAAGAGGCCCGCCACTGAGGCACTTGAGTTTTCCTCTCCACCGATTGTGGTGTTCGTCCTTGCATCTCTTCCTCCTATTTTTTTCTAGGAGTCCCTCCCTCCATTGACAACGGTTGTGATGGATACTCTGATGATAGAATAGGAGCCTCCTGCTCCTTCTCAAGCTGCAGCCTCTAGCTCTTGAAGTGGAAGAAATCGCCTTACATGTGAGTGTAAGCATCAGAGGAAGGATCTAGTCGTTGAGTAGGCTACTTTGTAGGAGGAAGGGGAGCTAGCAACCCCTATTACAGTGTCTCTTGTTGTGCCTTCCTCTTCTGCCCCTTCTGCTTTAATTCCTGTCGCCTCGATCTTGCTTCCATCTCCCCTCACGAGTGTGGATGACCCTCACCCAAAAAGGGTGCAAGTGTTCATTGCTCCCTCAATTGAACCTCCTCTCTTGATGTCCCTTTTGGATATCCCACCTTTTCCTAAGCCTATGGATATTTTGAATACCTCGATGGTATCTGTTACAGTTTTCTCCTCTTCTTCCTCGCCTTCCACTTTGTATGTGGGGATCTCGCATCCCCTAATGAAGCGCAAGTTGGAGGACGACCCTGCTTCTAATGGGGGTCGAAAGAAGGGATCACCTTCTTCAAAAGTTGGTTTTGCATTGGCTTGCATTATCTTGGTGACAACATGACTGCTATCAAACTCTTAGAATACATCATAATACATAGTAGTAATACAACACCCTCATAAAATAGGGTTTCCTTCTAGGGAAAGTCAAGCCAATAAAATAGCGACTGTTAGATCTAATACCTAATGATGAATGGTCTAGATTTACAATAATAAAATATACATAAAAATTTAGCTACACACGACCCCTGAACCCCTTTGGGATGATCCCCCTAGACCCCTTGCAGGGGGGTAATCCCCCATTGCACATGCTTACGTATCAACAATACTTTATGCAATTTCTAGGTTGAGACACATTTTCCCAAAAAAGGAGAGGATGTTGTGTCCTACTAAGAGGAAGCCAAAAGGGAATCTAAAGAAGATAAGGAGGAATTTTCTAGAAATACATTTAATAGATCATCATCATTTCAATAAAATTCAATTAAATGGTATTCTATCTCAGACCCTTTTAACCAAGTAGCACACTTAACTTGGGGAAAATTGAGGAGTCGAATGAGAGGATTTTGGACATTTTTCAACCAAGTGGCCTATGAAAAAACAAAATCTACATATATAGGTCATTCCTTTATGTTTCAACTATTAATTTCAAATCCTATTACACAATTTTAAATGTATTTATATTGGAAATTTCTTAGATAAATTAAAACCAACCAAAATTTTAGAAAAATATTGACATTTCACCATTTGATCAAAATATTGAATAGAACTAAGATCCCACAAAGAGTTTCCAATAGAGGAAAGATATTCAAAATACTAAAACTAGAGGAATACTTGATAGCCTCATCCAAATTGAAGAAATAGGGAATAATTCAATGAGATGGTTAAAATTAGGAGACCACTCTTTTAGTCTAAAGAAGAACTTATCCTAGAACCATAGGCCTCTTGTGAGCAAGGATTTTTATTAGAAAGGGATCTACAAACAACTAGAAATTAACCTTTTTCACATAGAAAAATAATGAATCCTTCTTTTACCAATAATTCCTAATATAGTGTCAACCACTCATAGAGATCTACCAAGCTTGGCCAAATATTTTGAAATTTGCATATCAAGATTACTTTCGTTAGTTGTTCTACCTTCTCAACCGCATCATTCCCCAAAATAGCTATCTAAATATGTTTTAAGGTTGATTCTTTATCAATTAAAAATACAAAATTTGGATTAATCTTAACCTCCTTGAGATTCTAAACAACTAAGAATCTTCATGGTTTTTTTAGACTAAAAGGGGTTAGTGTGATCCACAAGATCAAATGAAAAATCTTGAGTATATTCTATTGACAAAGAAGACTACAAAACCACTAAATATTTGGAATATGCTTCAAATGAATATTAAAAACCTCATTTTTTTGAATTCCTTATTGCCTCCAACACCCAAAATTCATTGATTTCTCTTTAGGAGTAGAATTGGCCATCACTAAAGAAGGGAAAGAAAAAAATTATGCCTTAGCTAAGGATTTTTGTATGAAAATTTGCAAATATCCCATTAAAAGGCTCCAATTCCATCCCTCAAAAAGAATGATCCTTAGCAATGATGCCCAAATATTTGGAAGAAGCACAATAAGAGGGAGATTGAGGATTAAAGAACATACCGAGTGTATCCACATTTAGAAAAAAATCCATGTTAATAGAGAAGAGAGATGCAAGAGGGATAGAAATAGCCTATTTGGATTGTGCAAAAGACATGTTGGGAGTCATTTAAATAAATATAATAGATTTAAATATGGATTCTAGCCATGTGAATCAACTTCATAAATTTCATCACTTTTAAAATACATTGTTGAATAAAGAGATGCACGATGAAGTTAGGAGAGCATCTAGTATTGTATAGACATCATTGAGAATATCTCAAATAAAATCATAAATCTCATAATAGAATAGAAAAACCACCACTTTGAGAATGTGAAAAAATGCATTTTCCTCCTAGTACAACAAAAAATGCATGTTCTTATATTAAGTTTTTTTGTGAACTTGACATGAAATATAAAGGGTTTAAAATTTTCAAATCTTATTTTTGGAATTTTTTCTTCCATTCTTGATAAATGGGAGGTTATTGGAAAACCATTTCTAGGCCTCATAAAAAAGGTAGTGAATACTTTGTAATGACCCAATTGGTCTTATAACAAATCTCTTTTATCAAATCACAAAGTAGAATAAATTCAAATAAACAAAAATATTTTACTTATTTTAAAAGTTAATGTGCATATTCTTTTGACTTAACTAAATACTTAGGAAATAGCTAGTTTGGGCTATCTTGTCCACTATAGGTGTAAGAATTCAAACTCACCATCTAGTGATGTGTAATAATTTATCAGTGTAATATATTATTTTGAACAAGTATTGAATCCACCTCTAAACAAACATAATAAATACCTTGTTGAGTATATCATTTCATATTGCACTCCATATTCAAGTGATGTTAAACTACTCACTATATAATTTTCTAATATATCAAGCTTAGTGTAAGAGCAATATTGTGATCAAAATAATAAATAGTATATAGTTGGAAAGATGTGGGTGGATACATTTCTAGTAAACTAGTTTATAACGCACATTACCATCTTTCTACTCCCCTATTCCATTACTATTAAGATGCCAACATTCGCGTCTTGTTTATAGAGTCTTAGGTATAAATTCCTATATCATCACATATTTATATCATGACATTTATAACAAAATGGAAATATATTTACCTTTATCAATTAAAATAATAATGCATATGTAAATTCTTTCTTGTGTCAAATATAGTAAAAAATAATATGCATCACAATATGACAATCCATTATTAAATACTATGCTTTATCGAACAAATAATAGTTATGGTGTTAGTCCCTATAATCAGATTCAACGGATCGAAATACTATTTCAACATCTCTAGGGACCCTTGATCCACTAATGGTCTTAAATTCAAAAGATAGTTAAAATTTGAACAACTAATTCATCATTTGCTTTCTAAATGAGACGTACCTATTAAAAATCCAAATTGAATATGGATCGAGAATAGATTCAGTAGAATCAATCATCTTGCCTAATATAAATATCCCAAGATCACATAAAACTTAAACTCTTCCAAAATCACTAGAGATCTCTTATGGTAACTTAGAGTAATAAATAGGCCAATTATTTACATTCTTTCCTTTGAAGTTATGAATCATAGAGGAAAATACTATCTTTGAAAATATAAGACTAGAAAATTTGAACTACAATGATGTCATTGTAGACATAGAAAATATACAAATTGATATCTCACACTCGATCCTGATCTACTAACATCGCTTCATCCTGAATTATCCCTCTATCTAACCATTTAATCGAATAGCCTTATTTGATTAAAGTCATCATAATTCTCTTTTTAATTAAATAAATCCCTCAATTTAATTAAATCATTGTTTCTATGTAATTAGCTAGGTCATTTCATCTTCCTATCTTTGTTTAATTAAATAATCCATATTATTTGATTAAATCTCTAAAGTTCATCTAATTAAATTAAATAAATCAAACATTTATCTAATTTAATCTAACATCACCCCCTTTGGTTAAATAAATCAAAAATATTTATTTAACTAAGTCTAAATCATTCTTTCTTGTTTTGAGTTATTTAAATCCTAAAATCTAAGTCAAAATGGTCAAATCACCTAATCTCCTCTTAAATTAATCAAATCCTGATTAATTTAATCCTAATCACTCAAATCCTCTAGATTTTGCAACGTGCACATGAAAATAAATTTAATTGATTTATAAATCATCTATTTTCATTCAAAAAAGGCATCAAAGATGGAATATTCTTCAAATTTAAAATCTACCCCCAAAAGGACTTGTCCCTTCCAACAAAGCATTTAAAATCTCTTACATGTCCTTTTCTTGAGCCATGTGCATTTTCTTCACCTTACAACTCATCCTTCAAGCCATATTTTGAATTTGAATCTCCCCCCTCTTTGCACACTCTTCAAAATGTGCTCATTCCTCAACCATTCACATGATGACATGTGGCTTCTTCTCATTTGTTGAAGATTAGTCCCATATTGCTCTATTTTGGACATTCATCCATCAATCTCATCTATAAATAAGAGGCTAATCTCCTCATTCTATCATCCACAATTTGAGTAAACTTACTATGCTCAAATCATTAGCAAATTCGATCCATTATCATTGAATCTTAGCTAGGTTATGCAGATTTTTCCATTGGAACACTCACCATTCTTCATCAAAGTGGATCATTCATCAAAATTCATCAATCTTGCATCATAGGAGTTGGGAAAGGGCCAATTTTCACATCAAATTGGCACCAATTCCCCCATGGGATCAAGAGTTTGCATTGTCTTCAATAGGATTTAGCTTGCTTTATTGCTCTTTCATTTCATTCTTGTTTCATTTCCTATTTTAAACTATGCTAATGGATTTCATGGGGAATCCTTGTTCTTACTTGCATTTGATATTCTAATGTGTTTTTTCATGTTGTTTTGCAGGTACTAGGATTGGGGTTCTCACATTCATAGATGATTAATGTACAAGAATACAACATTATTATTTTGAGATGGATTCTTTTACAGATTATGAAATTTGCACGACTATTTTAGAAATACCAAAATAGAGTTATATATTATCCTAGATACTCAAATATTAACATGTTTCATTTTCACAATTATCATTTTATTCATGTTAAAAATAGTTTCCTTTAGATTCCCTATATTCATAGTTTAGTTATTGAAGTTCTACATATTATAATTTTGCAAGCACATACAAATCCTATTTAAAATTCTAAGTTTTTGTAAACTTTAGAATTCAAATTTAATGTCAAGTATAAATGTAAGGACTATACTCAAGGAAGAAGAGTCAATGATGAACTAAAAACTTAATTACACTATTTTTGTTGTAATGTACCCATCATTGGTGATATTAAAGTTGTATTTGAATCCATTTCATAATTTCCAAAGGAAAAATCCATAGTTAAATTCTTATAGAATAGAGATTATCCAAGCAACATAAGCTAGTTTTAGAGGAAATGTTGTATTCTTATGGGAGATTTAGATTGCTCACATCATGATAATTTTATGGAGTCACATTCTATGTATTTTAATTTTAATCCTCAATGCATGAGAAATGGAAAAGGCATAAGCCTACCTTTGTATTCTATTGTTTAGCCGTTTGGATTGGTATATGTAGTGTGACCATATATTTGACACTTGTCCTAAGGTGTTGAGCAATAATTGGTTTATGAGTAGGTACATGTGCTCCTATATTAGGCTACATATTGAGGTGATCAAGTAAATAAGTGTCTAATGGCTCATTATTTGATTATGTATGTAGTAGATTATTATTTGAATGTGTATGTAACATTTCATTATTCAAATTTCTATATGACCATGTAGGTTGGAAGGATTGGGACCCCTTAAAAATTAAATGATTCCTCCTCTATCATTCACCTACCCATCCTAATGTTTTAGCATAGTTGATTTGGTCTCACAATGCAAAGAACATAAAATATGGCTCTTGGCAATAATACATTGAATGCCACTAAGAAATTTTGTAAGAATATGTTTGTTGTTGGCATAGTAATATAGTTTTAAGTTAAAATAAATAAGAGAGGCTATCATGGAGAGAAATGAAATCCATTTGTGGTTCTAGATAAAACATTCTTAGGCCTCTTGAACTTTGAAAACTTTTTTTTATCAAAGTTACGCAACATATTTCACTTAGGTCTCTAAAGATACTTCGTGAAAACCATGTAGACAAGAAGGATTGGTACCCTTGATAAATGAAATGATATTTATATAGTATTCGCCTATCCATTCCAATGGGTTGGTATAGTCATTTTGGTCCTATGATGTGAAGAGCATAAAATATGCCTCCTAGGTAATATTATGTTGAATGCCACTAAAGTAATTTTGACTTGAATACATTCATTTTTGGCATGGTCAAATAGTTTAATTTTGATAAAATATGAAAAAATTTATCATGGAGGTAGCTCACATATATCTTTAGGCCTAGAAGGAACATTCTTAGGCCCCACAAACTCCAATAACTACTCCATTAAAGATTGTCAAATTTTTTTCTCTTAGGTCTCTTAAGAGACTTTATTATAATTATATAGGTTGGAAGGATTGGGACTCCTTAAAAATAAAATGATTCCTCCACTATTATTCACCTATCCATCTCAATATGTTAGCATATTTAGTTTGGTCCTACAATATGAAGAACTTAAAATATTGCTCTTGGCAACATTATGTTGAACACCACTGAGATAATTTACAAGAATCCATTTGTTGTTGGCATGGTAAAATAGTTTCAAGTTGAAAATAAATGATATTTTATTGGGGAGGACTCTGCATCTATCTGTAGGTCCAGACAAAATTTTCTAAGACCCCATGAACTTTGATAACTACTTCATCAAAGTTTGGAATGTTTTTGTTCTTAAGTTTCTTATGAGACCTTATTTAAATCATGTAGGCTAGACAAATTGAGACAATTGGAGGATAAAATATGGCTTCATCCATAGTTTACCCACTCATCCCAATGTGCTAGCATAGTCAATTTAGTCCCATGGCATATGGATCTTGGCAATAATATGTGCAACACAAATGAGACCTTTTGCAAGAATACATTTGTTGTTATCACATGTTCAAATAGTTTAGAGTTGAAAATAAACAAGAGGGGTTATTATGGATGAGCCCCACATCTAGTTGAGAGTTAAAAAAATTCTTAGGCTGAGCATGAACTTTGAGAACTACTCCATCAAATTTTGGTAGTTATTTTCTCTAATGTCTCTTAAGAGACTTTACCAAAACCATGTAGCTAAGAAGGATTAAGACATTTTGGGGATGAAAAAATGCCTCCTCTAGAATTCTCGAACTCAACCCAACATATTGGAATAGTAAATTTAGTTTCATAATGTGGAGCATAAAATATGGCTCTTGGTACAATATTATATTGAACACAAATGAGGTATAATTTTACAAGAATGCATAAATTTTTTTCACAATCAAATGGTTTGGAGTTGAAAAAAATTGAGAGAGGTTGTTGTGGAGTGTCCCCACATATATTTTAGGTCAAAGAATAAAATTCTTAAGCCCCACAAACTATGAGAACTACTATGTCAAAGTTTGGTATTTTTTTTCTCTCAAGTCTCTTAAGAGAATTTGTCAAAATCATAAAGCCTAGAATGATCAAAACACTTGGGGATGAAATGGGGTATGCTCTAGTTCACCCATCCACCCCAATGTGTTAGCATATTTGGTTTGATCCCACAATGGAAAGAATGTAAAATATGGCTCTTGGAAACATTATGTTGAATGTAAATGAGGTAAATCCTATGAATGCATTCATTTTTGGCATGGTCAAATGGTTTTGAGTTGATTAAAATCAATATAATATATTGTGGAAAGACACCACATATAATTGTAGGTCTAGATAAAAAATTCTTATGCCCCATGAACTCCAATAATTACTCCATTAAAATTAGTTTTTCTCGGAGTTCACTTAAGAGACATTGTCAAATCTATGTAGGCTAGAAGAATTGGAGCCTCGTGGAAATGAAAATATGACCTCTAGAATTAACCTACCCATCTTAACATGTTGGAATAGTTAGTTCAATCCCATAATGTGATGAATGTAAAATATGGGTCTGAGCAACCTTACATGCTAAATGTCACTAAGGTAATTTACAAGAATTTATTTGTTGTTAGAACTACTCTCTTGAAGTTTGGAATTTTTTGCTCTTTAGTCTCTTAAGAGACTTTGTTGGAAATATGTAGGAAAAAAGGATTAAAAAACTTAGAGGATGAAATAGGTACTCCTATAGCATTCACCCTCCCACATCAATGTATTAGTGCATTTCATTTGGTCCCATAACATGGAGAACACAAAATATGGCTCTTTGTAATCATAACATCCATATTGAACCCATCCCCAAACAATAATGTTATCACCTTGGTTTCTCCACCTTTAGTAAATCCGGTTTTCTCATTATTAAGGAAACTACAACCACAACTCCTCTTTACTTGTCCAAAAATGAACTCACATCTTTTTTCTAAAGCAAAAAGTATCTTATTTCCAATTGAATATATTAGAACATAAACTATCAAGGCAAAGGATTAGGCATTCATGAGAAATACATCTTATAACTCATGCAAATACAACCAAATCTAGTATTTTAGGGTCTTGGCTATATATCTCATGGAAAAACTATTGGTAACACCTTCATCAAGGCTAAGAAAAATTCCTCCAACATACAAAAATATGCCTCCCATTACTCCTATCAAGAGGTTGCTACCACCAAACTTTCATCAATCCTATCACCCCTATTGACCTTGTTACTCCTATCAACCCCATCACCCCACCACTAATCCTTTCATTGACCCTATCCCTAAATCTAAACATTCATCCCATAAAATCACTCAACTATATAAAAAATCACACACATCATTGGACTTACCCCAAAATGATGAATCAATTACCCAACCCATGGGAATCCAAGATAACATCTCACTATGGGAACATACTATTGATCTACTCTTTTATATTAAACCCCAACCCTAAGGCTCCTACCTATACAAGGATAAAGTAACCAAATTTATCACATAAAGAGGAAACTTATGTTGAGATTTGGGATTCGAAAAGGATAACAAACAAGAGGGATAATACACCTCTTATACGCTTTGATCCTTTCCAAGCTTGGGAGAGTGTTCCAAGAGATCCTTTTAAGAAACAATTTGAAAGGCTAGTGTGAACTCTCTAACAAATATCACTTTGTAATTTATCTTAACAAACATTCTTTGCAAAGGGTTTGAATACATATGATCATCAAATATCTTCTATTATGTAGTTAAGTTTAATAATGTAGCAAAGGATATAACTAGTTGAGGATCCTTGTAGATAAAATAAATAATAGTAGCTTACAACATAAAAACTCAGTAGAATATATTATACACATCCTTTAAGGATTTAAGTATTCACTATCTCACAATAGCTATAGTAGAATTTCACAACAATGGAAAGACAAGTGAAACTAAAATAATATTTTCTAAATGATTATTTTGTTGCAAGATGTGTGCCCTTGGTCTCCTTGTGTTATGCAACACAGTGCTTAGGTTCATGAAGTGTTGGATTACCAAATGTAGTGAGCAGAAGGTGTCTACAATCATTCAACTCATACTTATACCATCCTCAACCTTGAAACCCTTTCCAAGGTTAGAAATGCACCTCAAATGTGCAAATTCAAATGAGGTCAATGCCAAAAAATTCCTGCAGTGGATAGGAATGAAGGCGGACCACACAAATCCTTAGCTAGGACCCAAATCTGTCCCTAACACACCTTAGCATGCTTCCAAAAACTTTGAAGACTCTTCACATGTAGTGTAAACACCAAGTTAGCTGTCACCCATGCAAACACCATTAAAATTTTAAGTACATGCTTCCTTTGATCAATCCATAACTTCCATACAATAATCTTCACCTAAAGAAGATCCAAAAACTTCCTAAAAACTAACAAACTCCTTCGCAACAAATTTCACTTGAAGAATGTACAAACCCAATACATCTTGACAACACTACCACACACTGTAACTCAAAATACCATCTTCTAGAACACCAAACCATGAATCCTCTTAACACGAGCAAGATACCAACACTATCAACTCTCACTTAGAATCACAAGTGCTAAAACACTATGAAGAAATGTGGGGCAAAGATAACTCTCCCAAACACCTTTGTAATGCACAATCACACATTGGTGAACACAACTTCATCTATACAATGATCCATCACCACAAATTTTGAATATATAGCATCTTTGAACACCTGTAACCAACATATCTGAACCACACAGGCATATCTTTAACCTAGAAGAAATGTGAAGAAAAACCAAAACATGCCTCTGCAACAATCTCTCTTAACACAGTTGACATCAATGACAACACCTTCATACTTGCAACATATTTAATTTTAATATTATGTGAATGGTTGGATTTCAATCACTAGACCAATGTCAAATACTACAACATAGTCAAATTTATATGCAACATGTTGTAGAAAAGAAAACTCCAATTCTCATATGAATCTAATGTGCTTGACACTATGTTTTAGATATTAAACCCTCAAACACCATTCTAACCCAAAGATGCACCTCTACTTAATAATATAAAACAAATTCAAGAGCTCCACATATTAACCTTAAAATATTTTCCCTGTCATACAATTGCACATAAATGAAATAGATTTACAATGCCCCTTGGATGCAAACTAACATGAGTTAACACACAAAAAGTGTGAACTTTGGTATTCCTTGAATCCCCTAAAACTCTTAAATAATTTTAGAAACATATATTGCAACAATAAAATAGAAGTAACATCTTTCATTATTTTTTTGAGAATTTTACAAAGCCATACAAATTTAAAATTAAGTTACATCATATGCATGGTCTAATAATCTACAAAGACAAAATGGGTGAAATTTCTCTAAATGAACAAAGTACAACCAACTACAAGAACAAAAATTTCCTTATATACATTTTACATCAACAATCAAAGGGAAGAAAAAAAATCTATAGTGATACCAACAATCCTTTGACTTGTACTCAAAGGTGCTTGCATGGTGGGGGGAGTGTTATTTAGGGCATGTTAATGTCTTACATATATATCTTATATTTTCATCTATTAGAGTTTTGAAATATAAGGATCACCTAGTAGATGAGGGGTCTTTCACCATATTCATGGTGCCAAGAAGCTAGCTAGAACATATAGGGGTAGTTGCTAACTTTATAATATTTTTGGCACTCTTCCTTACATTCAAATTTTTTGCCACATTTACCTCTTTCTCCATTTGTTATATATTTAGCTTCTTTTTGAACTATTTCACACTTTCAAATAATTTCAAATTTTGAAACTTAGCCACTTTTCTTCTTCAAAATTTCTTTTTCTCTTTACTTTTTTCTCCTTCATCTCACACTCACACTTTTTGTAGACTTCTAAACCTTGCCAACTTATCATACTTTTTGCAAACTTATGAACCTTAATAATGTTGTCACACTTCTTTCTAGTTTGTAAACTTATAAACTTTGTGACACATTAAAGTGGTCACCATATTTCTCTTCAATTTCTCTTATTGTCATAATTTTGGGCTTCTTGCAAACTAATGAACTATGTCACACTTTTAGCAAGTTCACAAGCTCACAAACTTTTTTATATTTATAACCTTATCAATTTTTCACCAATCTCATGAACTATGAACTTGGTGATGTTCATAAATTAGTGCCTCAACTTGTTCCTTTGTAATTTTTAGGATTTTTATCAATCTTGAATTATGTCAATGGTTCAAGTGATTATTGAACCTCTAATAGCTTTGTCATCCCTATAAATAAATAAACACAATGAAAACCTAACAACATTGGATGAATTACATAATGCATAAGGGTACCAATAGGAACGTGTAAGAAAAAATATTTTAATAGAGGAAATATTACTTAAACTATCTTAGATCGGTTATCAAGAGTAAGCTAACATAATGTCACTGTAGAATTAAAACACACATAGCCAATATTGTAATTTTTGGAACCTATAATGTTGGGTTCTAAAACATGTACCATTGGATTTATGAGAGATTTGAATTCATAAAATATAAATCAAATTACCCACAAAAATCCATAGATTGTCATGTTGACAAGCATTGACATGCAATACCCAAGAAAAATTTGATCCAAAATCAAAATTAATCAAATAGGCCCAAAAGGTCCACCAATCAAAATGAAGAATACAAATAACATGAGTTTTGAAGAAAAAATAAGCAATGCATCCAAGATTAGCATCTAAATCTACATCTTTAAATGCTCATCCTATCCCTAAATTCACAAATCCCTATCCATTATCCTAATCCTTAAAGTCTCCATCTAAATTGAAGCCTCCCAATCATAACAATAATAAATATTTTTACGTTACCACATTCCAAAATGCACCATCCTAATTCCCCCATCTAAATCCCTACATCTAAAATCCCCTACCCCAAAAATCCCACATCATAATCCAAATATTCAATAGCCATCATTGTATGTGATACTATTAGTCCTAGTTCCCCTCAACCCCATGTCATTTTCTCATGCTTCCACCATCCCATCCTTCCATCCACCCATCTTTCAAAACTCTATCTAACATCTAATATACATCCATCATCACATCCATTCTATCCAAGATTTTATCTAATCCCCATCATTCTTCATCCACCATCCTTTCTAATTTCCTTAGAAACATCCTCAAATTTAAAATAGGTATAATGGTACCATGTTTATATTTTAGAGAAGCTAACTTAGTAGGCAACATGGTTTCTACTAATGTTTATGAATAAAATAATAATAAATGTAGTTCATTTAATGTAATTATTTAGCAAGGGATCCTACCACCATGTAAATATATGTTGAAATCCTCCATCCCAACTCCTATCCCTCATCCCAAATGTAATTTGAGCATCCTAAATTTGAATTCCTCTCCATCTCATCCTAGCATCCAATAAAAGGAAAAAATCCCAAAAATAAAAAAATCAACAAAGTAAAGAGAAAAAATCATCTAATGGTGAAAACCATTCCTATGACACCTTTGGAAAGTACCTGTTGACTGGAAAAATGGCACAACAACAGTTAAACATAATATTGCAACTCTGTTTCTCCTAAAAGAGAAAGACAACACATGGATGTCTTAGCTCCCAAGGTCTTTGTAGTTGGTTCTCAACTATGTTGATTTCACTCAGTGGTTGATGTGAACTATAATGTTCAAGGGGCCTACTGGTGTTGGGCTGATGGATTGTTCTAAGATCAAGCATGAATTAAAACCTACTTTAACTGGGGTTTTTTAAAGAAACATAAAAAGATAGATCAAGGTTTTGGTATTGAAAAGAATGATAATTCATCCAACTTAACCAGACTTGTTACCTTTCAAGGAATTGCTAAACTAAAACTGAAGAACAAAATTAACTTGTGATTAACACACACAGTTTCCTTCATTCATAGTGCTGATTTCAATAACTGATTATAGATTACCATTTAAGAAAAACACCAAATAATATTTCCTTCCTTGAAAGCTTTCAAAATCAAATGATTAACTTAAGACAAATACCATTCTGGAACACAATATGAAGTAAATTTGAATCTGGTTGCTTCTACTATTGGTGAGACAGATAAGCAACATTTACAAATCTGGCACAATCACCAGTATACAGAAAACCTGTGTCTTCAGACTGCTTCCATCTACACTAAGGAAACTAGAAAGATACATTACTTTCTATGTTGAATTTAACTCCTAACTAAGAAGACAAAAGAAGCTCCCTTTACAAAGAAACATGATGTAGTTTTCGTCCCCTCTATCCTTCAAAAAATTCCTATCATTCAAAATCTATCTCTAAACCTATCTATTCTATTTCTGCTAACCTCTTCTTCTTTTTTCACTTCTGCCTTCTAACTCCTTACAAAGAAAACAAGAATGCCATATATACACCTCCTCCCGAAAAGAACGTCGGCACTCATTTTTAGGGTTTACAAAATATCTTCTGTTGGTTGCAAGAGGGTCGGCGTCCAAATATTTTGAAGAAAGTCAGTCCTGCATTAAATGCGAATCCCTGATGTCCATGTTGGTGAAGATTGTCTCCTGGAATGATCTGTAGATCTTTTGCAGCTACCGTATTAACTCCTACGCCTCCATGTCCATCTTCGAACTCCAGCGGTGCTGCTTTGAGTGCCTTAAAATATCATCATTAATGCCGAGCTACCCTTGTTAGTAGATACCAACTTTCCCTTTGACTCACGGCTTCCTTCTTCTTCTTTGGCTCTCTTCCCACTCGAGATTGGTCTCTCTGCAAGTTGTCAGTGAGACTAACTTCCTTCGCCGAGACACTACACTGAAGTCGCGTCCCTTCACCGAGACACTACACCGAAGTCGTGTCCCTTCGCCGAGAGCTCACTTCACTTCGGGGAGAATTTTCCTGGTCGGCGAGACATTACACAGCGCTGAACATGTTATACCGAAGGCACAAAATATGTCGGCAGGACCCCATCGGGTCGGCAAGACTTTATTCATTCAGCCAGACATCACGCTGAACTCAGATCCTTTAGTGAAACTTCCTCAAGAGATACCTTTAGATAAATAACTCGATCCTACAAAACAGATTCCTCCATTAGTTCTCAAAGGCAAATAAAATATATCATCATTTATCATGTCTTTAATCTTACCAAAAAGAAACACAACTCCAGCGAAGGCGGAACTGAAACTGAAACGGGAACATAATTCCCCCCCTCCCTTTAAAACTGGTGGAGGCGGAACCAAATTGGGACCGGGACGAGAAGCAAAATTGGATGAATCCTGGCGAAACCGGGATCGGGACAAAATAGGACCCACCCTCACCTTTAAAACTAGCGGGGGCGGGGCTAAAAGAAAATTGAAACCGGGACCGGAGTCGGGATGGGAATGAGCCATGGGAACTTTGATCATTTTCCAGTTCAGACACCATCTCGATTCCACGTCCACAAAGGAAACCAAAACGCAAAGGATAGGGAAACAAACATCGGCGAGGTCGGAGCGAAAACTGATTTCGGGTGAAGCACAACAGGGGCAGGGGCGGAACCAAATCAAAATTTGAAACTTCTTCAAAGTTTCAGTTTCGGGTTCCATCTCGATCCCGCCTCTGACAACATACAAAGATACAACCAAAAGAATGAAAATAGAAATGGGGAAAGGAAGAAGAAGACCCCGCGACCAAACGATTGGAACGGGCAAAACAAAAGAACAAAAGCGGAACCGGGATCGGGACCAAACTCGAACCGAAAACTTTAGAAGTTTGAGGTTCAGATTTCATTTCAGTTCGGTTCGAGTCTGTCGGAACAAAACAAAAAGACACCTAGGGCCGAAAACACTGAAGGAATAGGACACAAAAGCCAACAAAAGGCCGACAAAGAAGAGAGAGAGAAAAGTAGAGGACCCGGGATCAACCCAAACCAGAGACTTTTGAAGTTTGAAGTTCAGATTCCCCGGATCCGGCTCGACAGAACAAAAGATGAAGAAAAGGAACCGTCAAATCAGAACCAGGGACGGAACAAGACCAGAACTTAGAAGGAATTTCCAAGGTTGGTATTGGTCCCTGTTCCGCTTCTGACAGAACTTTAAAAAAGAAAAACGCCTAAGGCAAAAAAACCAAAGGCCAAAGGGAAAAAACAAAGGGGACCCATTTTGTTCTAGAATAAAATGGGGTGGTTATGCAAGGCATAACAAATGGCGACTCGGCTGGAAAAATGGTTTAACTATTTTCAAGAAACCGAAGGATTCACCTACCTAGAACTCCTGGTTTATCAACATCACAACTCCAATTGGGTCAGTTTTAACAAGCAAGGTTGAGCTAGAATCTCAAATGTAAATCAACACTGGCTATCCCTGAATCTATGTGTGTACTTAATTGTGCATCAACCTTTTATAAAGCTTTCTCTATCTTTTAGACAACAATGTGCAAGATTTGAGCTACATGAGTTGATTCCCCTTAGTTATCGTGCAATGATATCCTAGGCATTGCTCTGCTGCCAGTCAGACATTCATAGCCCCGACGAAGATACCTCTAGTTTCCTCATAGCATTGCTCTACTGCCAGTCAGGCATCCATAGCCCTGGTAGAGATACTAGAATCACCCATTCATATTGAGCCCCATTTTCTTTTAGATAACTCTTTTTCTTTTTCTTTTCTATTTTCTCTTGGAGTTTTAGATATTTCATTTAATTCTTTCTCAATATGTCAGATGTTCAATATCTGATCTGGGTTGAAAACTACCGTGGACCTCATAACAGCACCTGGGAATCGGATTTTTCACTCAAATCTTACAACATTATCACCCTAGGACAAATATACCATTATAAGAGGAGATGATCTTGGTGATTTGTGACAGATTCAGAGGGAGCTAATGAAGGTTATTTACTTTGCACCTTGTTCTCAGGACTTTCCACAACTCGTGTTGACAATGGGCATAAAACAAAGAATTTAGGACAAGAGCACCTAATCAGTAAACCTGAAAATATCTAAACCACTTCTCTCCTAACAACCAAAGTATGCTTTAGACAACAACCCATTATTTCAAGATGGAAAGAAATAGACCAACCCCAAATAACAAAACAAAATAGAAACCAAAAGAACAAAGGAAATGGAAAGACAGAAAGAAAGGACAAACAACAACATCAAATTATTTACAAACGAGAAACAAACAAATTATTTACACAAAGAACGACAGATTATTTACACACAAAAATTATTTACAAGAAGAACTATTTACACATATGAATCACCTAGCAAAAGTACCAACTTCACGACTCAAAAAAGTGCTTCAGAAATTGTCCATTGACAGGCAAGGGAACAAGTTCTCCAGTTAAGCTACTCAGTCTGAAAGCATTTTCCCCCAAGATCTCAGCAATCTGATAAGGACCTAGCTAGAGTTTGTCAAATTTCTGGTGACTGCCCTTCTTTTCACTAGTTTTATCCCATAGTAGCACAAGGTCAAATATTCTGAAAGCCTTGATTTTGGCTCTTTTGTCAAACCAACGCTTGACAACAGCCTGGTGTGTAAAGAATTGTTGCAAAGCGGTATCCCTCTGCTCTTCTAATTTCAACAAAACAACCAACCTTACTTCTATCCTATTATCACTGGAGTAGAATTTTTGCATGAACTCAAGGATAGGTATTTGTAGATGGATAGGGAACACAGGCTCTTGGCCATATACCAGCTTGAATGGGGAGGTCTTTAAAGTATCCTTAATCCTAGTCCTATCTGCCCATAATGCAAATCTCAACTGGGTATGCCAGTCCCTGGGGTTGTTTTCTAACAATTTTTTAATTACCCCTAAGAGATTCTTATTGGTTGATTCAAAAACTCCATTGCCTTGTGGGTAATAATTTGAAGAATATTTCAAGGCAATTTTGTGATCATAAGCCCAAGAAATAAACTCAGCAGAAGAAAAGGTAGAGCCATTGTCACATACCAACGCGAAGGGTACCCCAAACCTTATGGTGATGCATTCGGTGAGGAACTTGATCACTACCTCCATTGTGCTATTCCTGTAGGGTATAGCCTCTGTCCACCTTGTGTAGTAATCAGTGGCAGTCAAAATGAACTTGTGTCCTATAGAAGAGTTTGGGTTAATTACCCCAATGAAATCCAGTGCCCATTGGGCAAATGGCCTTACCTCGTAGACAGGCTGCAATGGCATGGTTGCATGGCATTCTTTTGATGCATAAATCTGACATATGTGGCATGTTCTCACATGCTAATGGGCATCTTTGAACACACAAGGCCAGTAATAACCAGATCTGAGGATTTGGTGTGCCAATCAGTCTGCAAACCCATGACCTGTGCCATGTTTCCCGTGAAACTCAGAGATCACATGTTTAGCCTCTTGGTGATCAAGGCATCATAGGTACACTCCAAAATTCTTCTGGTATAGCAACCCTCCTTTGATCATGTAATGAGAACTCTTCATTCTTAGCACTCTCCTTTGAGTTGTATTCATTCCCTCAGGACATCGATTGTTGAGCATAAAATAGACGATATCAGCATACCAGGGGTCGCTGGAGAAGGATTGGGTTGTGTATTGCTGACAGATGATGTTGTCGCCAGCATTTTCCATGGACTGAGATAAGAATGTACCCCTGACTAGTTCCATCGGGTGTATCACCAGATCGAATTCTTGTAAGATGGCCATCCATTTCCCTCTTCTTTCTCCCAGCTCGCTCTACATGAGTAAGGACTTCACAGCAGCGTCAGGGACTATAGCGATGATTTGACTTCGAAGAATGTAATGTCTAAATTTCTTGACAACCCTGACTAATGAAAAAGCTTGCTTTTCAAGTGGTGGGTACTTAACTTCAACATTTTTGAATGGAGAGCTCATGAAAGCAATTGGCCTCTCCTCTATCTCGTCTCTTCATTGAGTCAGTACTACTACACATGAATGCTCAGAAGCAAAAGAATAAATATAGAATGGTTTTAAATAATCAGGGTTGGTAAGGACTTGCGCTTCTAAAATGGATCACTTGATCTGTGAAAATGTAGCCTTTGCCTCGTCATTCCACTCTATCTTGGCGTCCTTCTTCATCATTTTGTTCAGTGGTTTCATAATCTCTGCAAAGCCCGTGATAAATTTTCTCACAAAGTTGATCTTTCTGAAGAAAGATCTCATCCCTTTCTTACTTCCAGGCATAGCTATCTTGAGGATGGACTCAACTCGATCTGGGTCGATCGATATTCCCCTTTTAGAGATCACGTGTCCCAAAAGCTTGCCCTCTGAAACCCCGAACATGCACTTTCTAGGATTCAAGGAGACACCATACTGGATGCATCGTTCCAGAACCTTGGCCAAGTCTGCAGCATGGTTCAGTTGATCTTTGGAGAATACCGTCAGGTCGTCCATATAGACGATGATGCACTTTCCAATTAGATCCTTGAATGCTACATCCATTACGCATTGAAAAGTTGCCCCGACGTTTATCAGACTGAATGGCATTCTCCTATATGCAAATGTCCCCCACTTTGTAGTGAAGGTTGTCTTCATTCTGTCTTCACAGTTGACCATTACCTAATTGTAGCCAGAGTAACCATCCAAGAATGATATCATCTAGGATCCGTTGACCATCTGCAAGACTTCATCTAGAGAAGGAAGTGGCTAATTATCCTTTTCTGAAGCTCTATTCAGATTCCTAAAGTCCACACATAACTTGATCTCTCTGTTCTTCTTACGGACTAGAACTAAGTTGGCCACCCATGTTGAATTGTGTATAGGGAAAATTATCCTTGCAGAAAGCAATTTTTGAACTTCCTTCATGATCAATGGCTTAATCAGGGTGTTAACAGGGCGCTGTTTTTGTCGAAATGGCTTGGCTTCGGGCTTCAGAGGGATAGTATGAGCCATCACAGAAGCATCGAATGTCTTTAGGTCTTCATATCCCCAAGCTATTGCAGCGATATCTTTCTTTAGTGCCTTTATTATATCCTTTCTGATTGCTTTAGGGTAGGCTTTCCCTACATAGACATTCCTTTCAGGACCCGAATCAGCTAGGTTAACCACTTCATACTCGCCTCCCTTATCTTCAGTTGGTATCTTCTCTCGAGCCTGTGGTTCTAAATCAAAAATTATTTCCAAAGCCACCATTCCCTTGGGAATGTTATTACCTTTTAGATTAAGGACTCATTCTGTATCACATACTTCAGGGTTCCAATCCCCTTGATCTCTGTTGGACTCATCAATAATTTTCCCCTCAAAAATATCTGAGCTTGCTAAGAAAGTGAGAATATGTCTATCATCATCAAAAACTTGAAAGCTGGTGATGTTATCAGGAACTGCAGGGGTGGAAATTAATTCCACTAAGAATTTATTAAGCTTGGAGCCTTGCATAGGTTCTAGGGTGCTTGCAACAACAGCCAATGAATCAGCTATCTAATTTTCTTCTCTAGGGATTAAGCTAATCGCAAAGGCATCAAAGTCCTCAATCAGGTTCCATACCCAATTTCTATATGCTGCCAGCCTCTTATTATGGCATGTGTAGAGGCTACGCACTTGCTTGATGATAATTTCTGAATCCCCTTTGACTATCAAGGCAGTGACCTTCTTATGTGCAAACATCAGTCCCCATGCCAGAGCTTCATATTCTGCTACATTGTTTGTGCATCCGAATTGCAACCTGTAAGAAGCAAAGAAGGTTTTCCCTTTCAAGCTGGTTAGTTCAATCCCAACACCACAGCCTGTCTTGGATTTGGATCCATCGAATGTGAGGGTCCATAGCTGATCGTGAGTTGAGGTTGGTCCTTTTGAGGTCATTGTGGGCACTTGGGTAGAATGAGCCAGGGGTGGGACTACTTGATCCTTTACATCAGATATAGGAAAGGGGTTTTCAATAGGTTCATGAGGATTAATTCCCAATCCCTGCACAGATGTATTATGTGGCCCACAATTATCCCCTTGACATTCACTTGCATCCTTGGTTAACATGGTTGCTTCCTTGGCTTCAAATGAGAAGCAGTCTATAATGGTCTCAGGGTGACTTGAGCTAGCATCCTCAGCTTGGGCAACATGATTTAAAATGTCAATGCAGGGTTGAAAAGCCAATTCAGAGTGGTTTTGGTAATGTACCCTGCACCAATTAGGGAGTAGCAGACTTTACAAGTCGGTATCTTCTCCCAAGACCAGCTGATCATGTTGCATCTTTCTGATCAAGGCCTGCTAATTTTCATTAATTATAGAGCCAGGGAACTTTGAAGATGGCATTTCTTTAGGATCAAAAATAGAGAAGGTTAAAATTTCCTCTCTTTTGTAAACCCCTATCCCAGTTTTGAAATAGGCTACCTCATTGGGGCAATCATATTTAGTGATAATATGCTTGAGGCGAGGTTCACTTTCAATCCTAATTTGAGTGGGAATCCATCTCCATGGTAGCCACATATGTAAAAAGTCAAGGGAGAGATATCCCCCTAGACTTTTCATTAGATCTCTACTCAGCAGCATACCATAGGTCTCGGGAATGTCTACCACTTGAATGTCTTTGTTGGTCAGGATCCTAGGATCTGATCCTACTTGAACATGTATGTTTCTTAATTCCCCTACCACATTAACCTCTGTCTTGTCAAGTTGAATGACCTTCTTATTCGTCTAAATAGGGTTTAATCCCAACTTCTTACATATGAAAAATGGCATGACATTGCTAGAAGCCCCTGAATCTAATAGACAATTGTGAAGGTTCTTCCCACAAATTCTTAAACTCAAAAGAAATGGGGGAGTACCTACCTTGTTTCTGTACAACGTTGCGTTCACGTCCCCAGCAGGTGCCACCTTGTTCTTTCCTTTTGATTTGTCAGCTTGCTCCAAGGCTTTTAGCACTATCTCCCTTTGAGCAGGGCACCACTTTAAGATGTCAAAATATGACAAAGAAGTTTTTTGTTTCTGCATCTCAGAAACAATATCAAATTTTGTACTATAACTAGCAGTACCTTTGAAAACAACAGAGGAATTACCCTTGTTTTGGAAGTTAGGCGGGCCTTTTGGCAAAGGAGGGTTATTATCAACACTTTGATTTGGAGGCACCATGTGATTAGGTGGCGCTGATGTAGTGAATGGCCCCTTACCTTTATTTCTCAAGAAGTGTCCTCCTTTTGACTGAAAGGCTTGGGCATCATATGAATCTTCCTCTGGTTCATTCTCCTCTTGCCTTGGGAATGAAGGTTCCTCCTCAAAGAGGTCATAAGTCATTGTTGTATCTACTGAGTTGCCTTCTTTGTGAGGATTCCCTTGGAATGTTTGGGCATCTGCCTGTGCCATCTTGTCAACTTTCTCCATTTTAGGGCAGTTCACCTCAGAATGGGTTGTAGTATCATGTAGCCTGCACCAATTAGTCATGAAGTTGAGGTCAACCACATTTGCAGTATGTGCTCTCTCCTCATTTGCTTGATAGTTGTGAGAGACTCCACCATTATTGGGCCCTATATTCCATTGCCTGTTGTTATTTGGCCTTTGGTTATACCCTCTATTTTGATTTTGATATCCTTGATTAGAGGAGTTTGGGCCTTGATAACCTCTTTGGTTGTAATTGTTATGGTTCTGATAGTTACCCTGATTGTTTTTGTTTTGATTAGGGTAGTTACCTTGGTTTTGGGAGGGGTTCAATCGAAGTTGAGCCATGTCATTTGTAACTTGAGACAGTGTTCTCTTCAAGGTTTCTACCTCATTTGTAAGTTGGATTGTCTTTTCACTTTCCACACTCTTAACAAGAGGTGGCTGACCACCATGATTTGGTGTTCCAACCTGGTTGTGATGTCCTTATGGACTTTGAGGAAGCTGTGATTGTTGGAAGGGATCAGAAGTTCCAGTAGCAAAGAATGGGACAGGTGGTTCAGTTTGCAATTCAGACATAGGCCCATAATGGGAAGGAGACATTCCCAGGACAGTGTTGAATAGAGGAGTTGGGCTATGCATTTGATATCCTATAGAAGGGAAACCTCCTCCCAGGCCTCCTTGTTGAGAACTAATTTGTTGCTGCAGCTTGATAGCTAAATGATAGACTTTGGATAGAGAATCAATATCTGCAGGTTGATAGGTCCTTTGCAAGAACAAGCCAAGCAAGGGATCTATAACTCTAAAATGTGCTAGAATGGTGCTATTCTCAATGACTAGATAGGGATCTTGCAGCCTCTTGTACATTCGTTGGAACTTGGTGTTGAACAAAGGCAAGGATTCACCTGGTTCCTTCATGATAGTAGCAAATTGGTGGTATAAAAGAGCTGGATCCACATAAACCCTAAACTGATTAATGAAAGTGTTTTCCAAGTGTGTCCAAGTCAAAATGAAACCTTGAGGAAGAGTAAGGTACCAATTGTATGCCATATCCCCTAAGGAGTAAGGGAATAACCTACAAACCACATCATGGTGGGCTATTTGAGATCTAGTACAAGCATCCTTGAAAGTTTGTATGTGCTCCTCAGCACTCTGTGATTCACCATGAATGTACTTGGGACATAATTTTTTAGGGTTCTTAGGCATGTCATGAAAACCTCCAAGAATAGTCCCCAATAGAGAGGGATTATTCTAAAAGAATGCCATTGGTGGTGGTGGTGGTGGTTGAGCCAGCTGTTGTATGGGTTGAACCAGCTATGATGACAATTGAGATGGATGTGATGGTGGATTGATAGGTACCCACTGGGGTATTGGTGAAAAGCCTGGTGGAGTGAGCGGAGCTGATAAGGGTGGTATGATAGTTGAGCCAGGCTTATGACTCTTGTGTCTTGTTGGGGTCTTGAGTTCTATGAAGGGTGATGGATTTTCAGTTGATCGATGAACTTTGCGGGCCCTTTTTGGGGAGAAAAACCTAGTTTTATCCAGTTTTCCCTTCTAAGCCCTCCCTCTAGCACCAGCTTTTGTTGATTGGCGAAATGGCACAACAACAGTTAAACAGAATATTGCTAATCTATTTCTCCTGAAAGAGAAAGAAAAAACATGGATGTCTTAGCTCCCAAGGTCTTTGTAGTTGGTTCTCAACTGTGCTGATTTCACTCAGTGGTTGATGTGAACTATAATGTTCAAGGGGCCTGCTGGTGTTGGGCTGATGGATTGTTCTAAGATCAAGCATGAATTAAAACCTACTTTAACTGGGGTTTTTTAAAGAAACATAAAAAGATAGATCAAGGTTTTGGTATTGAAAAGAATGATAATTCATCCAACTTAACCAGACTTGTTACCTTTCAAGGAATTGCTAAACTAAAACTGAAGAACAAAATTAACTTGTGATTAACACACACAGTTTCCTTCATTCATAGTGCTGATTTCAATAACTGATTATAGATTACCAGTTAAGAAAAACACCAAATAAGATTTCCTTCCTTGAAAGCTTTCAAAATTAAATGATTAACTTAAGATAAATACCGATCTGGAACACAATATGAAGCAAATTCGAATCTGGTTGCTTCTACTGTTGGTGAGACAGATAAGCAACATTTACAAATCTGGCACAATCACAAGTGTACAGAAAACCTGTGTCTTTAGACTGCTTCCATCTACACTAAGGAAACTGGAAAGATACATTACTTTCTATGCTGAATTTAACTCCTAACTAAGAAGACAAAAGAAGCTCCCTTTACAAAGAAACAGGATGCAGTTTTCGTCCCCTCTATCCTTCAAAAAATTCCTATCGTTCAAAATCTATCTCTAAACCTATCTATTCTATTTCTGCTAACCTCTTCTTCTTTTTTCACTTCTGCCTTCTAACTCCTTACAAAGAAAACAAGAATTCCATATATACACCTCCTCCCGAAAAGAATGTTGGCGCTTATTTTTAGGATTTACAAAATATCTTCCGTTGGTTGCAAGAGGGTCGGCATCTAGCTCTTTTGAAGAAATTCGGTCCTACATTAAATACGAATCCCTGTTGTCCATGTTGGTGAAGATTGTCTCCTGGAATGATTTGTAGATCTTTTGCAGCTACCGTATTAACTCCTACGCCTCTGTGTCCATCTTCGAACTCCAGCGGAGCTACTTTGAGTGCCCTAAAATATCATCATTAATGTCGAGCTACCCTTGTTAGTAGATACTAGCTGTCCCTTTGACTCACAACTTCCTTCTTCTTCTTTGGCTTTCTTCCCGCTCGAGATCGGTCTCTCTGCAAGTTATCGATGAGAATAACTTCCTTCGCCGAGACACTACACCAAAGTCGCATCCCTTCACCGAGAGCTCACTTCACTTCAGGGAGACTTTGCCTAGTCGGCGAGATGTTACACTGCGCTCAACATGTTACACCGAAGGTACAAAATATGTCGGCGAGACCCCATCGGGTTGGCAAGACTTTATTCATTCGGCTAGACATCACGCCAAACTTAGATCCTTTGGCGAAACTTCCTCAAGAGATACCTTCAGATAAATAACTCATCCTGCAAAATAAATTCCTCCATTAGTTCTCAAAGACAAATAAAATATATCATTATTTATCATGTCTTTAATCTTACCAAAAAGAAACACAACTCCGGCGGAGGTGGAACCAAATCGGGATCGGGATGAGAAGCAAAATTGGACAAATCCCAGTGAAACTGGGATTGGGACAAAATAGGACCCATAAACTATTAGAAAACCAAGATCACCTGCATGCAAAGGGATACCTGTCACATGCAAAAGAAATGCAGAACCAAAGAAGATGTTTTGTAAACCTCAAAGTAAAAATGCATTAAAGAGAATCAATTATTACAAATAGATCAATCCTTATGAATGAGATCAAGAAACCCTAAAATGGAAACCCTATATGAAACCCTAGTGTGCACACTTAATAATTAATCAATTATTAATGTGCCTAAGTTTAGCTTAAGTAAATAAAGGAATAAGTGACTTAATTAATTAACCAATATGATATAATTAATTAAGTGGAATAACTTATTACTCTAACACCCCCCTTAAGATGAACTTAGGAAGAAGCTAAAACACTAGAATAAGATGCATGAAAGCAAAGATGGGTCCCGACAAAAGGCCTTATCGGTACCCATTTACAAATGCAAGAATGAGGTAGAGAAGGAAAAACCCAGTGGGACAAAACCCCCCTACAATGAGATGATTGATGCAAGAAGCACTGGAAGAACTTTAGAGTAACACTGGAACCTGATACTAGCAAGCAAGGAAAGATTCTTCTGTTTACTACTGAAACCAAATGAGAGTCACTAATTGACTTCAAGGAATCATGATAAAGCAACAACAGACCCGATGCCACGGAACACTCGAAAACTCTAAACGGGAACAACCCTAGAATCTATGAAGCAACAAGCAATTATTGAAAGATGTATTACTGAAAATGAAGTGCAAAGATGCAAGATACACCCTCCCAACTGCCAAAACAACCAAGTAATCTCCAAACAACCCATCAGGCCAAATATGGACTAAGTGATCAACCTAGGACAGATACAGAAAAAGTGCATGGACAGGAACATAGAGCTCCTCAATACCTTTCCAACGCCGCAAAGATAACGAAAATCGGAGATCGTGGCAAAAAGTTATGAGCTCGGAAGCATAAAATAAACATCTGACTTCAAACAGCAATAAATGCAGTAAAAAATAAAATAATGGAAAATAAATAGCACCACTAGAAAGTGCTCGGAAATAGCTTTCCAGCAATATCTCGTTTGCCCGATTTCGATACCGTATGCCCAAGTTATGACCAAAAGAAAAAAAATGCTCTTTTAGGAAAAATTAGGGCTAGGAGGGCAAAGAGGGTCGGCTGTATGGATGATGTCATCATGACGTCAACAAAAAGTGAGCCTAAATTTGATAGCCATCTGGTCGTTGCCGCAAAAAATCGGCCCCCCTGCAAAAAAAATTTGACAGAGCCCTTGGTCACTGATATGACTAGGGGCTAGCTACCGGAGTTGGCCGGGGGCTGGTAGACTGGCTAGCGGAGCATCAGAGGTGGAGGTAGTGGCGGACTAGCGGCGGCAGCCGACCGAT
>VDFB02029598.1:45765-58245 GCA_007258455.2 Sequoia sempervirens | reverse complement strand
GATCTTGCAAACAAGATGCCTGTGGAAACCCTTGCATTTGAAACTCACTGAAAGGCCATATCTTCAGATCCGCAGGCGAGTTGTAGGTCAGAGCTTTGATACCATGTTAGAATCAAGATTGCACAACGTCTGATAACACATCACGAAAATACAAAGACATGCAGAACCAAAGAAGATGTTTTAAACCTCAAAGTAAAATGCATTGTGAGAATCAATTATTACAAAGAGATCGAAATCCTTATGAAGGATCAAGAAACCTAAAGGGAAACCCTAAATGAAACCCTAGATTATTGCGCACTTAATGGTAATCAATTATTAGTGGCCTAAGTTTAACTTAAGTAAATAAAGAGATAAGTGACGAATTAATTAACCAATATGATATTAATAATTAAGTGGAATAACTTATTGCTCTAAAAGCTTGACATCCTAAGCCTTTAATGAGGAGGGCCTAAAGAAAATTAGGTCGGGACGGGAATTAAGGATGGGAAGGAACCATGGGAACTGATAATTTCCAGTTCGGACACCATCTAGATTAAAGCGTCACTAAAGAACCAAAGCGCAGGACAAAGAAACAAATGCGGTGAGTCCCGAATGGCGATTCTGAAGCGCAATGGGGGTGGGAAACGAGGAACCAAATCGAATTTGAAAATTCTTCAAAGTTTTAGTTTGAGTTCAATCACGATCCAGAGCTCGACAACATACAAAGATGCAACCAAGAACAAAAATAGAAAGAAGAAAGACCCCGCTGACCAAGCGATCCGGGAACCCGGGGGCAAAAGAAACAAAAGAACAAAAGTGGAACCGGGACTAGGACCAAACCTGAACCGGAAACTTTCAAAAGTTTGAGGTTCTAATTCCATTTTAGTTCCAGTTCTGAGTCCGCCAGAACAAAACAAAAAGACGCCTAGGGCCGAAAACACTGAAGGAACAGGACACAAAACCCAACAAAAGGATGACAAAGAAGAGAGAGAAAAGTGGAGTCGGACCTAGGATCAAACCCGAACCAGAGACTTTTCAAAAGTTTGAAGTTCAGATTCAGCCCCAGATCTGGCTTCAACAGAACAAAAGACGAAGAAAAGGAACCGTAGGAATCAAAACCGGGGACGGAACAAGACCAGAACTTAGAAAGAATTTCCAAGGCCGGTATTGGTCCCGATTCCACTTCTGACAGAACTTTAAAAAAGAAAAATGCCTAAGGCAGAAAAGCCAAAGGCCAAAGGGAAAAAACAAAGGGGGACCCATTTTGTTCCAAAATAAAATGGGGTGGTTATGCAAGGCATAACAGTACCTTGATGAAAACTTGGTAAACATGCCTCATGTATAAATTTTTCATTCACAAAGCACCCTAAACTTGGCCCCAAGCTTCTACCACCTACTCATCCTACCTATTCCATCATATGTACAATTCATCCTCCCTTATCACTTTTGATCTTGATATAGATAACTTGGCATACTATCAAAACATGCTTTGAATAATACAATCCTTACTTTCTCTATCATTCATCCCTCTTGTATATTTCCATGAATACTCCACAACCTTGAAAGATCAAGCTATTGTCTCTGGCATATGAACCTTTCCATGCTATCTAGCATGAATATTGGTTTTCCCTTAATGGTTTCAACATATCTTCCATAATACATCTAAAATGGGGTATATTATTATTAATCAACAAAAACCTTGGTGATCACATCCTCCACACATCCATTCCCAAGCTCTCTATTACATCACAAAACCCATCCATCTAACCCTAACCACTCATTTATCAATCTATCGGGCTCCCGCTATCTAAGAAATCCCTCCATCATTTCATCATTTCTCTCTAGACTTGGTTCCAAGCCTCTAATACCTCGTAGTACCATAGTATCCCATCCAAATGCAAACACTCTCAATTTGTGCAAATCTATCCAATCATGTAGAGCATCCTTTGATTTTATTTCAAAATTCATTATAAACCTTAATCTATTTTCCTCAAACTATTATCATCGGGAAATATAATTCAGGTAATCCTTCTATTTCTCTCATCATAAAAATTCTATTATCATCATCAATCAAAATTAATTTTCAATTTGACTAGGGGCAACATCTTGTTTTTCTTTTTATCAATTGTGCATGTTTTCTTGCTTGTGTGTAATCATTTGTTCATATTTTTCATGGTCCTTGTGCATATCACCATAAGAACATCATGGTATTTCGTATCATGGTACCTTATGACATCTACTTACATGCCCCTTTGCTTTTTAGCTAGTCCTTTATGCACTCGGTACATCATCACCTTGATCCTTATACCTTGGTACATAAAATCAAGTGTTATATCAAATATTATTTTCTCAAATTGAATTAGCATGCCTATTTTACCCCCATCCATTTTCTTCTTCCTACCCTCCATCATGTCATCTCCTTCTATCTTTTCAATCCTCCGTCTTTTATCCATTTTAAGAGAATACATACGTTTTTTGAACATGCTTATCCTCTCAAGGGTATAGCATAAATCCACCCCTTCCTCTTTGTCACTCCCATCCTCCAAACAACTAAGGCATCTTGCCACTACTCTTATCTCTCATAAATCCATCATGTTTTTTCTTTGAAATGACATTGCTTCATCTAGTCGCAATGTTGTCTCAAAAAGGACAAAATGTAGACACCTAAAACGGTCCATATCCTAACCACGACTAATTTTATTCTCTTCTAGTGTTAATTAAATAAAACTAATCGTTTAATTAACCTTTTCAAATATATTCCTAATGTATTGATTAAATAAATACAATTTTTTTATTTAATTCATTTATTTATCTCTATTTCCTTTATGTTTTAATCCGAATTAAAAGAATTCAATATTTATTTAATTAAGTTCACTCTTCATAAATCTATCCTCCAAAAATTAAATACAACTAATTATTTAATTCTCCCTAATTCCTGTTGTAGTGTAGAAAATTGTATACACTTACAATTTCACATTATGTTTTGGCCCCCTAATTTATTGGACTTAATTAAGCTTATAATTTTCCAAATTATGCATTCCAAAGCCTAAGTTTTACCATTTTCTGAAGGACAAGTATTAAACAAATGCATTTAATCATTAAATTATCCCCGACTTTGAGTGTCCTGGAAATTTGGGTTAGGACCCATTTGCCCATGGGTGATTGGGTCCCCCTTCTTAGCTAGGACCCAAATTCAAATATGAAGTGTCGGCTTTTGGAATCTAATTTTTAGGAAATTAGATACACCTATAAATACCTAGCCTTTTGATCATTTGAAGCTAGAACATAATTTGGAGAAGAACTTATGATCAAGCATTATTATCAAGAGCATCATTATTAGTCATTTATGGCAACAATTCAAGATCCAACTATTAACACAGACCGGCTACCACTACACCAAAAGTTTGAACTGTCAGTGAGGGCGCCACTGGAGAGGTTAGCCAGAGACCACACGAGTCCGAAGGGAGGGGTTGAGGGTCCCGCGTGATAATAGCTTAGCCCCCCCGAGCCGAGAGGTCCGTACTGGACATAGTCGACCACAAGGTGAGTAAGGAGCACCGGTGGGAATAGAACCCCTCCCCAACAGAGTCACCAGTTTGTTAACATAGATCGGCTACCACTACACCAAAAGCTCGAACTGTCAGTGAGGGCTCCACCGGAGAGGTTAGCCAGAGACCACACGGGTCCGAAGGGAGGGGCTGAGGGTCTCGCGTGATAACAACTTGTTATCATGCGGAACCCTCAACCCCTCCCTTCAGACCCGTGTGGTATGTTATCACGCGGGACCCTCAACCCCTCCCTTCAGACCCATGTGGTCTCTGGCTAACCTCTCCGGTGGCGCCCTCACTAACAGTTCAAGCTTTTGGCGTAGTGGTAGCTGGTCTATGTTAACAATAAGTATTAAACTTAGGGTGCACAAATTTTTTATGTTTCACCTTCTCAAATAATTAGTTGATTAAAACCAATTAGTTAACTAATTTATCTTCTTACACATTCATATGCATGCTTAAGCCATGGTCAATCTTGCACATTTCATGCATGTACATGGTCCATGCTTCTCACTTCCATATAAAATCCTCTTATAACATCCTCCCCATTCATTTCTCCAAGAAAAATTTACCTTCACATCTCCAATTTTTTTTTGGATTTTTCAAAAGTAACTTGTTGATCCTCACCCTTTATCTCTTTCTAAGAAAATATTGACAGTTAAAATCTCTTTAATCTTGAACCTCTTTAAGTGCACCAATCACAAGGTGCTACTTGGAGGCTCCTCCTCTTTGCAATCCTCTTAGTCATCCTCAACCATTGTTCTCTTGGATGAATCTCAACCCTTGATCAATCATCCCTCCAATCTATAAATTGACCATCTTGGAAGCTATTTTCATAAAGCTCATGAATACAAAGACATTTCCTTTTGAGAAATAAATGTCTCATCTCTCAAGAAGAAATCCATTGAAGCAAACCAAACATATTTTGTGTGTGCAACAAATATTTTAGGGTGAGAGAACACTTATTTTGTTTCATATTTTGTTTAATATATATTTTTTAATCGAAGGTGTTATTAGGTATAGAATAGGATTTGATTTTGTTGTTTGAATCCTTGTTTTATGCTCTACATATTTCTTGTTCATGCATACACTCTTATAAAAACTAAAAAAAATATTAAATGCATTACAAATTTCACATTACATGTATATTCACAAGAGAACTTAGTACCCTCGTGGACTAAAGCCAATGTGGATCACCAAGAAAACAAAACTAGGGTTTCTAGAGAATCTCTAAATGTTTTTCCATTGGACATGGAAGTCACTCGTACACTTGAAATAAACATCAAATATATATGAAGGATAGCCAAAGCAATGCATAATAGTAACTTTGTAAAATTCTCCAAGTCATAATACTGTCAAATTGATTTAAAATTTAAGATTGACTAGGATGCATCTAAAACACTCATGTCAATCATCTACACTCAATTCAAACATGGCAAAATATAAAGAAAATATGAAATCTCATATCTAATGAACATCTTGCAAGGTTAGCCGCATGAGAATAATATCACCTAATCTTAATTATGCATTTAATATCAAAATGATAATAATTATCCACAATAATGCTCTAACCTAAATCAACATTATATACTCATAAAGGGGATTCATAAGCATAATTCAAAAATATAAATGCAGGAATCAACAATAATTTGTACCAAAAAATAGGTATAACAAAGTGAATGGGATTGTATGAAAATATGGGCCTCACAATATGTGTAATCCTCTCATATGAGAAATGACAATGTCACTAGTGAGATCTAGTCACACATGATAATTAAATCCATCATTAAAGCATCTAATGTAGCTACACATGTGATTTGAAGTTTGAGTGCCCTTTTGTAATTTCCTTTTCTAGATTATTAATGAAAAATAGCAAATTCGCAACACGAAACAAATCTAAATTGTAGATTTATATTATTCTCACATAGAAGGAATTAAATTAACATATTACCATATAAATTTACATAGAATGAACTTGCACAAAAGCCAACAAGAAATTGTATTGATGTGAATAATAATGAATTGCTATGATAATGATCAAAATAATTACAAATATGAAACAATAATGCTCACACTAGACTCCCAACAAATCTTCAGTGCTCTAGTGCACTCCCTGAGTGAGAGTGCTCTCAAAGAACCATTCATCTTCTGATTTCAATGACCAATGGGGTTTCGTCCATAGATCACAATCTCTTATTGGTTTTTGTCCATAAAATATTGAACACAAAGTGCCCAAAAATACATAACAAAACACGATCATTACAATATACAATTTCCATAATTTATATGCTACCCTTCCAAAAGATTAATAGGTCAACCAAGTTCCAAAATGGGACTAAGGCCCATAATTAAACCCCACATGTCATATTGTAGACTTTCTTGCCACTCCACACGTTATAGATTTGCTTGCCTTCCACATGCTACCATCTTTCCATCATTCCTCTTGCTTTAGTACATGTTGGGACCTTCCCACCATTTTTTTGCCTTGGGATGCATTAGCCTATACCCTCAATCCCTATCTTATAGTTTTTGGGTACATGTTGAGCCACAACCTTGACCCCTAATGCCTGATTTGCAAAGGGGACATGACACCTTCATCTATGGCTCTATTACATACATCATTATGGGAATACATGAGAAGAGATTATGCAACAAAATAAATTATTGTGACTCCTCATTTGCAAACATGCCACATTGTTTTCACTAAGTAGATGGTGTTGCAAAGTGTGTGTCCTTGGTCTCCTTGTACTATACAGTGCAACGCTCGGGTTTGTGGCATGGATTAATCGCCTCCCGTGGATTCATTAACTTTGGTGGTTGTATCAAGCATTAACACATCGATCTTTTGGTGCAATGACAACCGTTTGTGCAAAAATTGGTATCAAAGACTGGGTCACAGGTTCGAATCCCTCGCTTGCATTGGGGGGATTGTTGCAAGGTCTACGCCCTTGGTCTCCTTGTGCTGTACAACACAATGCTCAGGTTCGTGACATGGATTAACTGCCTCCCATGGGTTCATTAACTTTGGCAATTGTATCGAGCATTAACAGGTCAATCTTTTGGTGCAATGACAACTGTTTGTGCAAAAAATTAACACCACAATGAGGCTAACAACAAAAAGAGCCTAATTTATTTCTTGGGGGAAATCTTTGATCTTCATTTGAAGAAGGTTTTCAAAATTAGTGCTAAATTTATGATTCATGTAGTGTAAGTGATGCTGGGAGATCTCTTCCTTTTAATTATACATAGATACAAAGTCAACACAACTATTTCATCCATGTTCATTGTTGTGTTCTTGGAAGCTAGGGAATCAAAATAAGTTACCAAGGTTGTTGTCGAGTCTTTTATTATACCTAGATGACACTAGGGCCTTAAGACCATTCTTGATGATGCAACAATTGTTGTTGGGTTTCATATTGGAGGAGCTTTTTGACCAACATTCAATCTTTTCCTAACTATTCTCCAGATTCCCTTTGTTATATCAACAATTAGGACAAATGATGATTTGTGAAAGTATAAATCAAAATGAGGAATTGAGTTTCTCAAATTTACCACATAAATTGCACCTTCTCCAAATATTGACTAATCATTTGTTATGGATGTATCTTCAAATAATGATGATGAAAAAATATTGATCAACATTTTTAAAAGAGTATGAAATACTTTTATATTTTTTACGCCGAAGGCGTATCCTATTTCAACAAGACAAAGCTAAACAATACAATCAAATGGTTGTTAGGCTCTGTCGACCATTTAATTTCTTTCAACCATTGATTGTTCTTCACTCTGCCATGCTATCTTTTCGCATATACTCCGCACTTAGTTTTATCATTTAGGGCTGTCATTGATCTGGAGGGCATAATACGATTTACCTCAATCTGCATTTACGAATGGTGAAAATCGAGGAGCACTCGTATATCGTGAAATTGCTGACAATCTGGAGACTTAAAAAGCAAAAGATAAAGTGACATGGGTGACAGGTGAAAAGGACAATGACAAATTTAAAAGTCTTTTGTAAAAACTCTGAAGGCTTTGTGCAAAGCACAACCTACACTGGTGTGCTGCCCAAGCAAGGAGTACCTTGCTACACAACTTGCACAGGTAGTACCTGCGCAAGTATTGCGCATTGCTTGTGCAAGGCTTTTTTCCTTTTATAAAATTAAAAAAAATTAACAATGAATTTTTTATTTTAAAAAGAAATAATATATCTACATGAATATTTTTTGCAATTTTGTTTTTTAAAATTAAAAAATAAAAATGAAAATTACCCTTAGATCCTAATAGTGAACGCATTTAGGTTTTAACATTACGACATCTTGTTTTATTTTTTTATTTTTAAATAATTATTTTCATTTATTTGAAAGAGTTATTTAATATATTTAAATTAGCATAAATAAAAACTTTCTTTAGTTAAAAAAATTGATTATATTTTGACTTACAATTGAACTTATATTTTAGTTAATATAATATTAGATTTATAATTTGTTTAATTTAATATTTTAAAAAAATACTTACAGAAAAATATGGCTTTGATGAGGGTTTTAGAGTTTGTCTATTAAAATGAAAATTACCACCAGATCCTAATAATGAATGCATTTAGATTTTAACATTACCTGTTTTACTTTTTATTTTTAAATAATTGTTTTTCATTTATTTGAAAGAATTATTTTATATTTTAGTTAATATAATATTTGATTTAAGGTAAAATTTGATATATATATATTTTTAATATAAAATTTGATTTATAAGTTTATTATATGAAATGTGGATTATATTTTAATAATAAAAAAAAACTGTAAATAATTTAATTATACTTATTATTATTATAAATTACATTCTAAAATAAAACTATTAATTACATAAAATGATTAAAATTTATAATTAATAATTATTATAGTTTTATATAGTAAAAAATAGATTAGAATTTACCGTGTTCTTTGGGTGTCCATTGCACACTAAGGTGTGATTGCTAGTTTATATAACTATTGCTATGTTTGATTTTAACAAGATTACAATAGAATAATTGTCGCTTTTAGTTTTACCCCTAAATGAGGATTTTGTTTTAACAATACCTACTCCTATGAAGACTTTTTTATGTGGCCCTCGTGATCCATAGACCGAGAACAATTTCGGCTAAATAGAACATAAAAATAGAAGTGGGGAAAAGAGAATGCAAATGTGATTTTTGCCATTACACAAATCTCGATGGAAATTAAACCCTAAGCGGATAGGGATCGACCTTAAACATGATACATTAGGGTTTAGGCACCGCATCTAGGATATTAGGGTTTTTTCTGGGCCTATAGATATCAACCAATATAACGGACACCATTTGTGTTCAAGCTAGGGTTTATCTCAATATCGATATCAGATGATGCAGCCTTGAAGACTGGTATGGTGGAATGTTTATTTTGTTTAATTTCTACTTCTATAGTTATTCTGTTGGTAGATGGCAATTCTTTTCGGCTTAATATGGCTTTTGGATTCCCGCATCTTCTGAGTTTGTCAATGCTTTGTTCTTCATAATCGGATCGTGTTTTATGTACCATCGCTAGATTGGCCGCTGCTGAATCTGTGATTAGGTTTTCGAATCGATTGTTTTCTGTTTGTTTAACAGCCTCTCTATCTTTTTCTGAGGTGTCTCCCTCTTTATTTATCTGGTAAATGGAAATATTTATAATGTGTTTTGTGGGCATAGTGAGGAATCGATTATCTGAGATTTTTCCTTGACGAAAGTAACCTCCTACTCATTCTGAATGCCCAATATTAGATCTGTTAATTTTGAGTAAATTGGTTTAAACGTACAAATTTGATGGCTTGAATCTGTATGTACGCACGTCTTTCACTAATGCCTCGTCTTCATGAGGGTTATTTTTTTATTTTTTATTTTTTCTTCAGCCCCTTAAATTGGGTGCGTCTAATATGGTATGTCTTTTGATTATTTGGGAATTTTAAATCTTTTGTTCTATAAATGTTGTAGTTGTAACATGTAGTCCTTTCGTTGGAAGGCAGAGTCGTGAGCGGAGTAAGGCGAGATGTCGAAACGAGGTCGGGGAGGAAGTGCGGGCAATAAGTTCCGGATGTCACTGGGTCTTCCAGTGGCCGCCACCATAAACTGCGCGGACAACACAGGGGCCAAAAACCTCTACATCATCAGTGTGAAGGGAATAAAGGGGCGGCTGAATAGGCTCCCTGCAGCCTGCGTGGGCGACATGGTGATGGCTACGGTCAAGAAAGGTAAGCCCGATCTGCGTAAGAAGGTCATGCCCGCCGTCGTCGTTCGTCAAAGAAAGCCGTGGAGGCGAAAGGACGGCGTTTACATGTACTTCGAAGACAATGCTGGCGTTATTGTGAACCCAAAAGGTGAAATGAAAGGTTCTGCTATCACAGGGCCTATTGGCAAAGAGTGTGCTGATTTATGGCCTAGGATTGCTAGTGCTGCAAATGCTATTGTTTAGGGATGATCTTCTAGGGTGCTTGACTACTTATGCCAAGTTAGATATTTTAAAAGAGAAATAGATTTGTATGATGGTATTCATGTTTGGCACTGTCTATGCAGGGTATAATTTGCACCGGGCATAGATGCATGGGCATGGATGCGGCTGCCTCGTTTCTTTCGCCCACCGTATTTTACGTGCAACCTCTGTCCTTCCTCGTTTCTTTGGCACTGTCTATGCAGGGTATAATTTGCACCGCATGGCATGGATGCCCATCCGCTGCCATCCCTCGTTTCTCTCGCCCTCGTGCAACACAGACCTGTCCTCCCTGTCCTGCAACTAACGGTTTCGTGCTGTGTTTTGCCGTGCCCCAGTTTTGGGGTTTGTGCCGCCGCCCTTTGCAATATATAATATTAAAATTATATAAGTTACAGCGCTGGAAATTTTTACAGTTTTTTTTTAATTTTTAATTTTTTTAAAATTTATTTATTTTTATTATCATTTCTATCTATATTATTTAACTATAATTTTAAAATTATAAAAAATATTTAAAATATTAATAAAATTTTATTTTAAAGTAAAATAAGTATAAATACATAGTATAAAAAGTATTTAAATTTTCAAATTTTTTTTTATTAAATTAATTTAAATATTAAATTTTGATATTTTTAATATAAATCAATACTATAAATTTTAATAAAAAATAAGTTTTAATTTTTAATTTTTTAAATTTTATTGAGTAAAATATTTAAGATAAAATAAATGAAATTTACCCAAAATTAAAAATTAAAAGCATTATACGACATTCTGTAACACCATAATACAATGACGTACCTAGACTAAAGCTAGTATATACAGTACTATATGTTTCGAAGACGACAATGTTATCCATCTATCGTCTAAATCTCTTTGCCCACCATGTTTCACGTTAAACTCGTCGGCCAAATGAAGTGCGCACGATGCGCACATGCATCAGGTGTTTAATGGTATTAGCCCATTTTATTCCTTTTACTCTTGTTTCATATGCGTTTTTATCCTCTTTAAATTTCATTTTTAACATTATTGTTTTTATATTAAATTTGATTCATTAATAATTGAAGATTTAGTTAATGTTAATTTTTTTTATAATAGTTGTTTTATTTAAATAATTATTTTTTTAATAATGTTTAGATTTTATTTTGTATATAAAAACTAAAGAAAAATTAATATAGAATGTATAAATATTTTAAGCATTTTATTTATTATATATAATACATAAATTTTAATCTTTTAAATTATTTTATTTTATTTAAAGAATATTTTTATTTATTTAATCCTAACCCTAACCCTAATAATAACCTTAATTGAACCCTACATCTTACTATAATTGGACCCTAAACTTAACACTAATTGAAATTTAACCCTAACCCTAATCGTATTTGTACCCTGGCCCTAATTTAACCCTTACCTTATTAAAACCCTAACCCTAACAATAATGTTAATTTAATCTATAGCTAATCCTAATTGAACCCTCACTATAACTAAATCTTAATCTTAACCCTAACCCTAATGCTAATTTAATGCTAATAGAATCATAGTCCTAATTAAGTTCCCATTATATAATTTTTATAACATGAAAAATAAACTCCATACATAACCCTATCCTTTATCAATTTTATTATATGTAACCCTAATCAAAACCTAACACTAATTGAACCTTAATTAAAACCTAACCCTAATCCTAAGTGAACCCTATTCCTAACCCGAAATGAAACCTTTAACCTTAACCAACATTTGTGTTAGGGTTAGAATCAACATTTGTAAGTATATTTAATTATAAGTATATTTATTTATCATTAAATTCAAAATTCACAGTAATATTTAAATTAAGTATATCGAATTTAAAAACTATATTTTAATAAGTATAATAACTAGTATAACTAATATATATATATAAATATAAGTTATTAAATAATAAGTATACTAACTATTAATATACTATATATAAAATTAGAAATAGGGTTAGGGTTGGAGTTAGCATGTATAAGATGGGTTAGGCTTAGAAATAGGGTGAGGGTAAGGATTAGGGTTATATTTAATGTTAGAGATTAGGGTTGGGGTTAAAATTAGGGATAGGGATAGGGATAGGGTTAGGGTTAGGGTTAGGGTTAGGGTTAGGATTAGGATTAGGGTTGAAATTATGAATAAGTTTAGGGTTACAATTAGGAACAAGAATAGGGTTAGGGTTAGAGATAAAATTAGGATTAGGGTTAGGATAGTGTTAGTAGTAAGATTAGGGTTAGGGTTAGAAATAAAATTAAGATTAGGGTTAGGTTAGAGTTAGTAGTAAGATTAGGGTTAGGGTTAGGGTTAGGGTTATAATTAGAGTTAGAATTAGGGTTAGGGTTGTAATTAGAATTAGTGTTAGTTATAGAATTAGGGTTACATATAATAAAATTGATAAAGGACAGGGTTATGTATGGAGTTTATTTTTCATGTTATAAAAATTATATAATGGGAACTTAATTAGGACTATG
>VDFB02029598.1:0-45665 GCA_007258455.2 Sequoia sempervirens | reverse complement strand
ATTTTCGTGCCTCGAGGAACATGCTGGGGAGGCCGTACGGCTTCCCTGGCAAATTTTTTTTTCCTTTCAGATCAACTGCTCCAAAATTGACAAAACGACATGCGTTCTTAGGGTTTTTGGCCGCTGCGAATGCGATGGCAGTGTCCATTTGAGCCCAAAGTGTCCCAAAAAAATTGGCTACCTAAATCTTGCAAAAGATGCTGTGGAAACCCTTGCATTGGAAACTCACTAAAAGGTATATATCTTTAAGATCCGCGAGCAGTATTTGCGAGGTTTGGAGCTTTGATACCATATTAGAATCCAAAGGTCGCTGCGGCCGTAACCTATCACATGCAAAAGACATGCGAGAACCAAAGAAGATGTGCAGCAAACCTGAAAGTAAAATGCATTATTGAGGAATCAATTATTACAAAGAGATCAATCCTTATGAAGGAGATCAAGAAACCTAAAGGGAAACCCTAAATGAAACCTAGTGTGCACTTAAATGGTAAATGGTATTAATGTGCCTAAGTTTAGCTTAAGTAAATAAAGGAATAAGTGACTTAATTAATTAACCAATATGATATAATTAATTAAGTGGAATAACTTATTACTCTAACACCCCCCTTAAGATGAACTTAGGAAGAAGCTAAAGCACTAGAATAAGATGCATGAAAGCAAAGATGGGTCCCGACAAAAAAGGCCTTATCAGGTACCCATTTACAAATGCAAGAATGAGGTAGAGAAGGAAAAACCCAGTGGGACAAAACCCCCCTACAATGAGATGATTGATGCAAGAAGCACTGGAAGATCACTTTAGAGTAACACTGGAACCTGATACTGGCAAGCAAGGAAAGATTCTTCTGTTTACTACTGAAACCAAATGAGAGTCACTAATTGACTTGGAATCATGATAAAGCAACAACGGACCCGATGCCACGGAACACTTTCCGAAAACTCTAGCGGGGAACAACCCTACAAGTCTATGAAGCAACAAGCAATTGTTAAGAAGATGTATTGCGAAAATGAAGTGCAAAAGTGCAAGATACCACCCTCCCAAGCTGCCAAAACAACCGTGTCCAAACAACCCATCGGGCCAAATATGGACTAAATGATAAACCTGGGATAGATACAGAAAAAGTGCATGGACAGCAACCTAGACCTCCTCAATACCTTTCCGACGCTTCAAACGAGGCGAAAAATGGAGATGGTGGCAAAAAGTTATGAGCTCGGAAGCATAAAATAAACATCGACTGAGCAACTGATAAATGCAGTAAAAAATAAAATAATGGAAAATAAATAGCACCACTAGAAAGTGCTCGGAAATAGCTTTCCAGCAATATCTCGTTTGCCCGATTTCGATACCGTATGCCCAAGTTATGACCAAAAGAAAAAAAATGCTCTTTTAGGAAAAATTAGGGCTAGGAGAGGGCAAAGAGGGTCGGCTGTATGGATGATGTCATCATGACGTCAACAAAAAGTGAGCCTAAATTTGATAGCCATCTGGTCGTTGCCGCAAAAAATCGGCCCCCCTGCAAAAAAAATTTGACAGAGCCCCTGGTCACTGATATGACTAGGGGCTAGCTACCGGAGTTGGCCGGGGGCTGGTAGACTGGCTAGCGGAGCATCAGAGGTGGAGGTAGTGGCGGACTAGCGGCGGCAGCCGACCGATGGCCACCTGGTGGCTGCTCGGTGGCCGCCGGGCGGCGGGAGCCTTCTGTATTGGGAGTGTCAGCCCGCAAATCAAAAAAACATGTTTTTTTAATTTTCGTGCCTCGAGGAACATGCTGGGGAGGCCGTACGGCTTCCCTGGCAAATTTTTTTTGCCTTTCAGATCAACTGCTCCAAAATTGACAAAACGACATGCGTTCTTAGGGTTTTTGGCCGCTGCGAATGCGATGGCAGTGTCCGTTTGAGCCCAAAGTGTCCCAAAAAATTGGCTACCCCTAAATCTTGCAAAAAAGATGCCTGTGGAAACCCTTGCATTGGAAACTCACTAAAAGGCCATATCTTTAGATCACGAACAGGCAGCTGCAGGTTTGGAGCTTTGATACCATGTTAGAATCCAAGATCGCCTGCATGCAATAACCTATCACATGCAAAAGACATGCAGAACCAAAGAAGATGTTGTAAACCTCAAAGTAAAAATGCATTATTGAGAATCAATTATTACAAAGAGATCAATCCTTATGAAGGAGATCAAGAAACCCTAAAAGGGAAACCTAAATGAAACCCTAGTGTGCACACTTAATAATTAATCAATTATTAATGTGCCTAAGTTTAGCTTAAGTAAATAAAGGAATAAGTGACTTAATTAATTAACCAATATGATATAATTAATTAAGTGGAATAACTTATTACTCTAACAGAAACGACATCCCTTGCCTTTAAAACTGGCAAGGGTGGGGCTAAAAGAAAATCAGAACTGGGACCAGAGTCGGGACAAGAACGAGCCATGGGAACTTTGATCATTTCCTAGTTCAGACACCATCTCGATTTCGCATCCACAAAGGAAACCAAAACGCAAAGGACAGGGAAACAAATGCCTGCAGGGTCGAAGCGAAAACTAATTCCGGGTGAAGCACAATGGGGGCGGGGGCGGGGGCAGGGGCGGAAACAAATCAAAATTTGAAACTTCTTCAAAGTTTCAGTTTCAGATTCCATCTTGATCTCGCCTCCAACAACATACAAAGATACAACCAAAAGAATGAAAATAGAAAAGGGGAAAGGAAGAAGAAGACCCGCGACCAAATGATCGGAACCAGGGCAAAACAAAAGAACAAAAGTGGAACCGGGACTAGGACCAAACCTGAACCGGAAACTTTCAAAAGTTTGAGGTTCTAATTCCATTTTAGTTCCAGTTCTGAGTCCGCCAGAACAAAACAAAAAGACGCCTAGGGCCGAAAACACTGAAGGAACAGGACACAAAACCCAACAAAAGGATGACAAAGAAGAGAGAGAAAAGTGGAGTCGGACCTAGGATCAAACCCGAACCAGAGACTTTTCAAAAGTTTGAAGTTCAGATTCAGCCCCAGATCTGGCTTCAACAGAACAAAAGACGAAGAAAAGGAACCGTAGGAATCAAAACCGGGGACGGAACAAGACCAGAACTTAGAAAGAATTTCCAAGGCCGGTATTGGTCCCGATTCCACTTCTGACAGAACTTTAAAAAAGAAAAATGCCTAAGGCAGAAAAGCCAAAGGCCAAAGGGAAAAAACAAAGGGGGACCCATTTTGTTCCAAAATAAAATGGGGTGGTTATGCAAGGCATAACAGTACCTTGATGAAAACTTGGTAAACATGCCTCATGTATAAATTTTTCATTCACAAAGCACCCTAAACTTGGCCCCAAGCTTCTACCACCTACTCATCCTACCTATTCCATCATATGTACAATTCATCCTCCCTTATCACTTTTGATCTTGATATAGATAACTTGGCATACTATCAAAACATGCTTTGAATAATACAATCCTTACTTTCTCTATCATTCATCCCTCTTGTATATTTCCATGAATACTCCACAACCTTGAAAGATCAAGCTATTGTCTCTGGCATATGAACCTTTCCATGCTATCTAGCATGAATATTGGTTTTCCCTTAATGGTTTCAACATATCTTCCATAATACATCTAAAATGGGGTATATTATTATTAATCAACAAAAACCTTGGTGATCACATCCTCCACACATCCATTCCCAAGCTCTCTATTACATCACAAAACCCATCCATCTAACCCTAACCACTCATTTATCAATCTATCGGGCTCCCGCTATCTAAGAAATCCCTCCATCATTTCATCATTTCTCTCTAGACTTGGTTCCAAGCCTCTAATACCTCGTAGTACCATAGTATCCCATCCAAATGCAAACACTCTCAATTTGTGCAAATCTATCCAATCATGTAGAGCATCCTTTGATTTTATTTCAAAATTCATTATAAACCTTAATCTATTTTCCTCAAACTATTATCATCGGGAAATATAATTCAGGTAATCCTTCTATTTCTCTCATCATAAAAATTCTATTATCATCATCAATCAAAATTAATTTTCAATTTGACTAGGGGCAACATCTTGTTTTTCTTTTTATCAATTGTGCATGTTTTCTTGCTTGTGTGTAATCATTTGTTCATATTTTTCATGGTCCTTGTGCATATCACCATAAGAACATCATGGTATTTCGTATCATGGTACCTTATGACATCTACTTACATGCCCCTTTGCTTTTTAGCTAGTCCTTTATGCACTCGGTACATCATCACCTTGATCCTTATACCTTGGTACATAAAATCAAGTGTTATATCAAATATTATTTTCTCAAATTGAATTAGCATGCCTATTTTACCCCCATCCATTTTCTTCTTCCTACCCTCCATCATGTCATCTCCTTCTATCTTTTCAATCCTCCGTCTTTTATCCATTTTAAGAGAATACATACGTTTTTTGAACATGCTTATCCTCTCAAGGGTATAGCATAAATCCACCCCTTCCTCTTTGTCACTCCCATCCTCCAAACAACTAAGGCATCTTGCCACTACTCTTATCTCTCATAAATCCATCATGTTTTTTCTTTGAAATGACATTGCTTCATCTAGTCGCAATGTTGTCTCAAAAAGGACAAAATGTAGACACCTAAAACGGTCCATATCCTAACCACGACTAATTTTATTCTCTTCTAGTGTTAATTAAATAAAACTAATCGTTTAATTAACCTTTTCAAATATATTCCTAATGTATTGATTAAATAAATACAATTTTTTTATTTAATTCATTTATTTATCTCTATTTCCTTTATGTTTTAATCCGAATTAAAAGAATTCAATATTTATTTAATTAAGTTCACTCTTCATAAATCTATCCTCCAAAAATTAAATACAACTAATTATTTAATTCTCCCTAATTCCTGTTGTAGTGTAGAAAATTGTATACACTTACAATTTCACATTATGTTTTGGCCCCCTAATTTATTGGACTTAATTAAGCTTATAATTTTCCAAATTATGCATTCCAAAGCCTAAGTTTTACCATTTTCTGAAGGACAAGTATTAAACAAATGCATTTAATCATTAAATTATCCCCGACTTTGAGTGTCCTGGAAATTTGGGTTAGGACCCATTTGCCCATGGGTGATTGGGTCCCCCTTCTTAGCTAGGACCCAAATTCAAATATGAAGTGTCGGCTTTTGGAATCTAATTTTTAGGAAATTAGATACACCTATAAATACCTAGCCTTTTGATCATTTGAAGCTAGAACATAATTTGGAGAAGAACTTATGATCAAGCATTATTATCAAGAGCATCATTATTAGTCATTTATGGCAACAATTCAAGATCCAACTATTAACACAGACCGGCTACCACTACACCAAAAGTTTGAACTGTCAGTGAGGGCGCCACTGGAGAGGTTAGCCAGAGACCACACGAGTCCGAAGGGAGGGGTTGAGGGTCCCGCGTGATAATAGCTTAGCCCCCCCGAGCCGAGAGGTCCGTACTGGACATAGTCGACCACAAGGTGAGTAAGGAGCACCGGTGGGAATAGAACCCCTCCCCAACAGAGTCACCAGTTTGTTAACATAGATCGGCTACCACTACACCAAAAGCTCGAACTGTCAGTGAGGGCTCCACCGGAGAGGTTAGCCAGAGACCACACGGGTCCGAAGGGAGGGGCTGAGGGTCTCGCGTGATAACAACTTGTTATCATGCGGAACCCTCAACCCCTCCCTTCAGACCCGTGTGGTATGTTATCACGCGGGACCCTCAACCCCTCCCTTCAGACCCATGTGGTCTCTGGCTAACCTCTCCGGTGGCGCCCTCACTAACAGTTCAAGCTTTTGGCGTAGTGGTAGCTGGTCTATGTTAACAATAAGTATTAAACTTAGGGTGCACAAATTTTTTATGTTTCACCTTCTCAAATAATTAGTTGATTAAAACCAATTAGTTAACTAATTTATCTTCTTACACATTCATATGCATGCTTAAGCCATGGTCAATCTTGCACATTTCATGCATGTACATGGTCCATGCTTCTCACTTCCATATAAAATCCTCTTATAACATCCTCCCCATTCATTTCTCCAAGAAAAATTTACCTTCACATCTCCAATTTTTTTTTGGATTTTTCAAAAGTAACTTGTTGATCCTCACCCTTTATCTCTTTCTAAGAAAATATTGACAGTTAAAATCTCTTTAATCTTGAACCTCTTTAAGTGCACCAATCACAAGGTGCTACTTGGAGGCTCCTCCTCTTTGCAATCCTCTTAGTCATCCTCAACCATTGTTCTCTTGGATGAATCTCAACCCTTGATCAATCATCCCTCCAATCTATAAATTGACCATCTTGGAAGCTATTTTCATAAAGCTCATGAATACAAAGACATTTCCTTTTGAGAAATAAATGTCTCATCTCTCAAGAAGAAATCCATTGAAGCAAACCAAACATATTTTGTGTGTGCAACAAATATTTTAGGGTGAGAGAACACTTATTTTGTTTCATATTTTGTTTAATATATATTTTTTAATCGAAGGTGTTATTAGGTATAGAATAGGATTTGATTTTGTTGTTTGAATCCTTGTTTTATGCTCTACATATTTCTTGTTCATGCATACACTCTTATAAAAACTAAAAAAAATATTAAATGCATTACAAATTTCACATTACATGTATATTCACAAGAGAACTTAGTACCCTCGTGGACTAAAGCCAATGTGGATCACCAAGAAAACAAAACTAGGGTTTCTAGAGAATCTCTAAATGTTTTTCCATTGGACATGGAAGTCACTCGTACACTTGAAATAAACATCAAATATATATGAAGGATAGCCAAAGCAATGCATAATAGTAACTTTGTAAAATTCTCCAAGTCATAATACTGTCAAATTGATTTAAAATTTAAGATTGACTAGGATGCATCTAAAACACTCATGTCAATCATCTACACTCAATTCAAACATGGCAAAATATAAAGAAAATATGAAATCTCATATCTAATGAACATCTTGCAAGGTTAGCCGCATGAGAATAATATCACCTAATCTTAATTATGCATTTAATATCAAAATGATAATAATTATCCACAATAATGCTCTAACCTAAATCAACATTATATACTCATAAAGGGGATTCATAAGCATAATTCAAAAATATAAATGCAGGAATCAACAATAATTTGTACCAAAAAATAGGTATAACAAAGTGAATGGGATTGTATGAAAATATGGGCCTCACAATATGTGTAATCCTCTCATATGAGAAATGACAATGTCACTAGTGAGATCTAGTCACACATGATAATTAAATCCATCATTAAAGCATCTAATGTAGCTACACATGTGATTTGAAGTTTGAGTGCCCTTTTGTAATTTCCTTTTCTAGATTATTAATGAAAAATAGCAAATTCGCAACACGAAACAAATCTAAATTGTAGATTTATATTATTCTCACATAGAAGGAATTAAATTAACATATTACCATATAAATTTACATAGAATGAACTTGCACAAAAGCCAACAAGAAATTGTATTGATGTGAATAATAATGAATTGCTATGATAATGATCAAAATAATTACAAATATGAAACAATAATGCTCACACTAGACTCCCAACAAATCTTCAGTGCTCTAGTGCACTCCCTGAGTGAGAGTGCTCTCAAAGAACCATTCATCTTCTGATTTCAATGACCAATGGGGTTTCGTCCATAGATCACAATCTCTTATTGGTTTTTGTCCATAAAATATTGAACACAAAGTGCCCAAAAATACATAACAAAACACGATCATTACAATATACAATTTCCATAATTTATATGCTACCCTTCCAAAAGATTAATAGGTCAACCAAGTTCCAAAATGGGACTAAGGCCCATAATTAAACCCCACATGTCATATTGTAGACTTTCTTGCCACTCCACACGTTATAGATTTGCTTGCCTTCCACATGCTACCATCTTTCCATCATTCCTCTTGCTTTAGTACATGTTGGGACCTTCCCACCATTTTTTTGCCTTGGGATGCATTAGCCTATACCCTCAATCCCTATCTTATAGTTTTTGGGTACATGTTGAGCCACAACCTTGACCCCTAATGCCTGATTTGCAAAGGGGACATGACACCTTCATCTATGGCTCTATTACATACATCATTATGGGAATACATGAGAAGAGATTATGCAACAAAATAAATTATTGTGACTCCTCATTTGCAAACATGCCACATTGTTTTCACTAAGTAGATGGTGTTGCAAAGTGTGTGTCCTTGGTCTCCTTGTACTATACAGTGCAACGCTCGGGTTTGTGGCATGGATTAATCGCCTCCCGTGGATTCATTAACTTTGGTGGTTGTATCAAGCATTAACACATCGATCTTTTGGTGCAATGACAACCGTTTGTGCAAAAATTGGTATCAAAGACTGGGTCACAGGTTCGAATCCCTCGCTTGCATTGGGGGGATTGTTGCAAGGTCTACGCCCTTGGTCTCCTTGTGCTGTACAACACAATGCTCAGGTTCGTGACATGGATTAACTGCCTCCCATGGGTTCATTAACTTTGGCAATTGTATCGAGCATTAACAGGTCAATCTTTTGGTGCAATGACAACTGTTTGTGCAAAAAATTAACACCACAATGAGGCTAACAACAAAAAGAGCCTAATTTATTTCTTGGGGGAAATCTTTGATCTTCATTTGAAGAAGGTTTTCAAAATTAGTGCTAAATTTATGATTCATGTAGTGTAAGTGATGCTGGGAGATCTCTTCCTTTTAATTATACATAGATACAAAGTCAACACAACTATTTCATCCATGTTCATTGTTGTGTTCTTGGAAGCTAGGGAATCAAAATAAGTTACCAAGGTTGTTGTCGAGTCTTTTATTATACCTAGATGACACTAGGGCCTTAAGACCATTCTTGATGATGCAACAATTGTTGTTGGGTTTCATATTGGAGGAGCTTTTTGACCAACATTCAATCTTTTCCTAACTATTCTCCAGATTCCCTTTGTTATATCAACAATTAGGACAAATGATGATTTGTGAAAGTATAAATCAAAATGAGGAATTGAGTTTCTCAAATTTACCACATAAATTGCACCTTCTCCAAATATTGACTAATCATTTGTTATGGATGTATCTTCAAATAATGATGATGAAAAAATATTGATCAACATTTTTAAAAGAGTATGAAATACTTTTATATTTTTTACGCCGAAGGCGTATCCTATTTCAACAAGACAAAGCTAAACAATACAATCAAATGGTTGTTAGGCTCTGTCGACCATTTAATTTCTTTCAACCATTGATTGTTCTTCACTCTGCCATGCTATCTTTTCGCATATACTCCGCACTTAGTTTTATCATTTAGGGCTGTCATTGATCTGGAGGGCATAATACGATTTACCTCAATCTGCATTTACGAATGGTGAAAATCGAGGAGCACTCGTATATCGTGAAATTGCTGACAATCTGGAGACTTAAAAAGCAAAAGATAAAGTGACATGGGTGACAGGTGAAAAGGACAATGACAAATTTAAAAGTCTTTTGTAAAAACTCTGAAGGCTTTGTGCAAAGCACAACCTACACTGGTGTGCTGCCCAAGCAAGGAGTACCTTGCTACACAACTTGCACAGGTAGTACCTGCGCAAGTATTGCGCATTGCTTGTGCAAGGCTTTTTTCCTTTTATAAAATTAAAAAAAATTAACAATGAATTTTTTATTTTAAAAAGAAATAATATATCTACATGAATATTTTTTGCAATTTTGTTTTTTAAAATTAAAAAATAAAAATGAAAATTACCCTTAGATCCTAATAGTGAACGCATTTAGGTTTTAACATTACGACATCTTGTTTTATTTTTTTATTTTTAAATAATTATTTTCATTTATTTGAAAGAGTTATTTAATATATTTAAATTAGCATAAATAAAAACTTTCTTTAGTTAAAAAAATTGATTATATTTTGACTTACAATTGAACTTATATTTTAGTTAATATAATATTAGATTTATAATTTGTTTAATTTAATATTTTAAAAAAATACTTACAGAAAAATATGGCTTTGATGAGGGTTTTAGAGTTTGTCTATTAAAATGAAAATTACCACCAGATCCTAATAATGAATGCATTTAGATTTTAACATTACCTGTTTTACTTTTTATTTTTAAATAATTGTTTTTCATTTATTTGAAAGAATTATTTTATATTTTAGTTAATATAATATTTGATTTAAGGTAAAATTTGATATATATATATTTTTAATATAAAATTTGATTTATAAGTTTATTATATGAAATGTGGATTATATTTTAATAATAAAAAAAAACTGTAAATAATTTAATTATACTTATTATTATTATAAATTACATTCTAAAATAAAACTATTAATTACATAAAATGATTAAAATTTATAATTAATAATTATTATAGTTTTATATAGTAAAAAATAGATTAGAATTTACCGTGTTCTTTGGGTGTCCATTGCACACTAAGGTGTGATTGCTAGTTTATATAACTATTGCTATGTTTGATTTTAACAAGATTACAATAGAATAATTGTCGCTTTTAGTTTTACCCCTAAATGAGGATTTTGTTTTAACAATACCTACTCCTATGAAGACTTTTTTATGTGGCCCTCGTGATCCATAGACCGAGAACAATTTCGGCTAAATAGAACATAAAAATAGAAGTGGGGAAAAGAGAATGCAAATGTGATTTTTGCCATTACACAAATCTCGATGGAAATTAAACCCTAAGCGGATAGGGATCGACCTTAAACATGATACATTAGGGTTTAGGCACCGCATCTAGGATATTAGGGTTTTTTCTGGGCCTATAGATATCAACCAATATAACGGACACCATTTGTGTTCAAGCTAGGGTTTATCTCAATATCGATATCAGATGATGCAGCCTTGAAGACTGGTATGGTGGAATGTTTATTTTGTTTAATTTCTACTTCTATAGTTATTCTGTTGGTAGATGGCAATTCTTTTCGGCTTAATATGGCTTTTGGATTCCCGCATCTTCTGAGTTTGTCAATGCTTTGTTCTTCATAATCGGATCGTGTTTTATGTACCATCGCTAGATTGGCCGCTGCTGAATCTGTGATTAGGTTTTCGAATCGATTGTTTTCTGTTTGTTTAACAGCCTCTCTATCTTTTTCTGAGGTGTCTCCCTCTTTATTTATCTGGTAAATGGAAATATTTATAATGTGTTTTGTGGGCATAGTGAGGAATCGATTATCTGAGATTTTTCCTTGACGAAAGTAACCTCCTACTCATTCTGAATGCCCAATATTAGATCTGTTAATTTTGAGTAAATTGGTTTAAACGTACAAATTTGATGGCTTGAATCTGTATGTACGCACGTCTTTCACTAATGCCTCGTCTTCATGAGGGTTATTTTTTTATTTTTTATTTTTTCTTCAGCCCCTTAAATTGGGTGCGTCTAATATGGTATGTCTTTTGATTATTTGGGAATTTTAAATCTTTTGTTCTATAAATGTTGTAGTTGTAACATGTAGTCCTTTCGTTGGAAGGCAGAGTCGTGAGCGGAGTAAGGCGAGATGTCGAAACGAGGTCGGGGAGGAAGTGCGGGCAATAAGTTCCGGATGTCACTGGGTCTTCCAGTGGCCGCCACCATAAACTGCGCGGACAACACAGGGGCCAAAAACCTCTACATCATCAGTGTGAAGGGAATAAAGGGGCGGCTGAATAGGCTCCCTGCAGCCTGCGTGGGCGACATGGTGATGGCTACGGTCAAGAAAGGTAAGCCCGATCTGCGTAAGAAGGTCATGCCCGCCGTCGTCGTTCGTCAAAGAAAGCCGTGGAGGCGAAAGGACGGCGTTTACATGTACTTCGAAGACAATGCTGGCGTTATTGTGAACCCAAAAGGTGAAATGAAAGGTTCTGCTATCACAGGGCCTATTGGCAAAGAGTGTGCTGATTTATGGCCTAGGATTGCTAGTGCTGCAAATGCTATTGTTTAGGGATGATCTTCTAGGGTGCTTGACTACTTATGCCAAGTTAGATATTTTAAAAGAGAAATAGATTTGTATGATGGTATTCATGTTTGCCAAAATTTTGAAATATTTTTTATTCTCAATAAGTATACGGCCAAGGTTTTTAAATTATTTTGTTCTTTCTCCACCAAACCAAGGTCATTTTCATATGTACTCCTGTTTAGTTGTTTCTGGATTGAGTTTAATGTTTTGTTCCATTTCCAAAATTTTCAAATTATTACCGTTGGAAGGAATTCCGTTGCATGGTTAACAAGAGATATTGTAATGCTCTATGAGTAAGAAGTATGAATAGTTAGTATCTGTTAAATATGCTGCATATAAGACTGATATGCCAAAAGACATTCTGATACTTAGAAGGTTGACATATGGGGTCTATTTTGCTTTTTCCGGAAAATCTACTCCAAAGCATAAGTTTTGCCCATTAATGAAGGGTTCATTTCTAATGAGAAATTCTCAAGAATGCTAAAAGTCACTGCTATAAGACATGGCTATGAAAGAGGATCAGATAGTTTTGAGTGTGCCAGTGTCAATTCCTGGGCCTAAAAAGAGGCCTTAAAGCTTAGGGGATTGTCAGATTTAGGCCTTTCTGATGACACAGTTACTGAACGGCATGTGTCTCGTTAATTTGAGCAAATATTCTTCTTATCTTCTAAATTTTTTAGCATATTGCTTTGTAGCTTTTGCTGACCAGCATTTGCCATCAAGAACTCAGGAGTACCAAATGATCCAATGTTTAAATTGTCCAAAGTGTTAATTTCTTCCAAAATCTCATTCTCTCTTGGAGTCGAATCCATATTTAATTCTTTGATAATAATATTTGCTGCAAGTGTCTTAATCAGCTTTATTTCACTAGCTCAGTCATAAAATATCTCCATTCATCCAGCATTCCTTGCATCTCGACCTCTTGGCAAAAGAGTTCTAATGCCTTAAATTTTTTTCAAACCATGGGTAGATTTTGTAATAACTTCACCACATAATTTACTAGTTGGATATTCTCTCTATTGGTTTTGTTTTAACTATTTTCAAGTTTATTGATATATAAACCAAACAGTGTGGGGGATAGATGTCAACTCTCTGGCTCCAATGTCGCTACCAAAACATTTTGATATACCTCTATGGTTTTGACTTTAGCTCTAATTTGCTCATAAAGCTTGTTTCTAGGAATTCCAATTCCTTGTACAACCTCTATACTCATCTAGAATTCTAAGTTCCTCCATTCTACTTTGAAGCTTGTCCTAGGAATAAGGTCAAGGGTTTTTTCATGTCAATAAAGCAACAAAAAATCTTTCCACCATGGGTGTTCGAAACCTTTTTTAGTGTGATGCAATGATCAATGGGAGAGTGCCTTTGTTTAAAGTGAGCTTTCCTTTTGCTCTTTTTCCTTTTTTTGTCCTTTTGTTGAATTTTGCATTTTATCTTGTTACCAAAATGTTTTTCAAAAAAAGGATTGATTAGAATAGTAGGATAGGAGGATTATTGATGTCTCCTATTTTGCAAAGAGGGATAAGGACACTAGTTGTCCACTCAATTATTAAGAGGGATTATTGATGAACACTCTTTCATATGCAAGGCAATACATGACTATAACAAGGAGCGATTAAATATAAATAATCAAGTTGGACAATAAACAAGTGGCAAGCCATGTTTTAGACTAATGAACTTTTAAAAAATTATAGAATTTTGTACTACAAAAATTTGGTAGTTATAAGGAAGTTATGCATACAATGGTTTATAGGTCAATCAAGACTAGAGGTTGTACAAGGAAATAGAAAAGGAAAGGAGAGTTAAGAGAGAATGGAAAATGGTTGCAAAAGGTTGGCAATGTTTGGAATATTAACTTATAATATTTCAAGCTTTTGTCTTTAATAATTAAGGAATAAACAAACAAAAAACTCATGACATGATGTGATAGGGGTTAGCTCACACAACACAACATCGAATTCACAAATGAAAACATATTTTTTAATTGAGAGAGAACATTGACTACATTATAAAAAATATGGAAACAAATAGAGGAAGAAATTATTAATAGGTTGCAACACTTACAATTTCTTTTCCTTGTGTTTTGGAGTCCTCTCTACAATTTCCAATTTGATACTAATTTTTGCCTTCCCCCTTTTCAACATGTTACAACACATTACAACTTCTTTTCCTTGTTTTTTGGATTTCATGTCTCTTTGCAACTTTCAAATTGATATTGATATTTGCTTTCCTTCCTTTCTCACTAACTTATCACTACACACCAGCACTCCACTACTTTGGAAAATGCCAAAAAATGTCATAAATAGTCTTAGGTGGCTCCAAGCATGCTTTGGGAATTGTAACTCCCAATCCCCAAAAATAGGTCAACTTTCAATAGGCATAACTTTTGATCTAGGCACTTGATTTAGCTTGTTTTTTTTTAAAAACAATTGGAGTGTTTAGAGTGCTCCACATCACTAAAATTTGATTTATCTAATTTTCTTGATTTTTAGGGGTCTCAAAACATCATTTGAATCTTGAAAACTCAATTTAATCCTTGCTAAATTTAGCCCCTTTTGAAAATTTGAAAGTTCTAAACCACTCAAGAAATTTTGAAGGAAATAAATTTCATGGGTATTTGCCAAACCAAACAAAAATCAAAATAACACATTTTTTTGGGTGATGCAAGATTGCTCTTACAAATCATGATGCTCTTGCATCATGACACAATGCTCACACATGCATAAAAGGTGTCATGTTTGACACTCACTCAACATGACATTTATGCACAACATGACATAGGTTGAAGATTTAACTGTCATGTGATAACTTCAACCTAAAGGAGACAACCAAATAGTCACAAGATAGTGGAAATGGCATCAAAACTTAAGGATTAACTATTCACAAGGTAGCACAAACAAGAGATCTAAGGTTTGACCTACTCAAATAGTTAACACTTGTTTCACATAGGGGCACAAGTACACAAAAGGATGAATAACTTACAATAAATGTTAATTATCTCCAAACCAAGATGGTAGGTAGGTGAGGCAGATATTATGGGGCAACTTTCATTTATGAAAGCTTATTTGAAATTTTTTGGAAGTGCTCATTGTTTGAGGATTGCCACCATTACTAATGCAAATTTCATCTCTTGGGCCAAATTGTTGCTGTTACTAATGTCAATCACTTAGGCTATTTGAAAAACTCCCTTTTGCTAATACAAATCGCCCCTCTAAAAGGTGCAATTATAGATAGTGTAAAAGACGAGATTTTGTTCCATAGGGTTCCCAAAGGCCTCAAAGTTGACCCCAAAGGTACCTAAAAGGTCGTAAAGATGATAAACACCCAAAAGATCATATAAGACTAATATCCAATCCATAGGGACCAAACATGATGAAAGGAAGCCGAGTGAGCGGAAACAACTTCCTACACTGGTCCAAGTAGGGGAGAGTTACAAAATTTCATTTTAGCACCTTTAAACACTTACAACAAGAGAAGCACATAGAGAATAAATGAATAGAACAACAACACATATAACAATGACACCAAATATACATGGGGAACACCCTTTTGGGTAAAAAACCCTACCCTCCAAAAGCATAGTATTATTGTATTACTTTAAAAGGAATTACAATACAACCCCAAGTACATAGCTTTCTTCTACAAGTGCTTCAAAATGAACACCTGTCTTGTAGTGATATTGGTAGTACTTCATTACTTGTATTACAAGTAATGAAGTACTACCAATATCACTACAAGACATGGGGAACACCCTTTTGGGTAAAAAACCCTACCCTCCAAAAGCATAGTATTATTGTACTACTTTAAAAGGAATTACAATACAACCCCAAGTACATAGCTTTCTTCTACAAGTGCTTCAAAATGAACACCTGTCTTGTAGTGATATTGGTAGTACTTCATTACTTGTAAACAAACTATGCATTCTACAATGCAAGGCATACATTTTATAGAGAATACAAGCCAAGAGAAGCTTCTAGAAGAGGATGGGCATCCAAATACACATGGCACAATATCCCACGCCATAGACATGCATTTGGACATTTGTACTGGATTCTCTTACACCTCTTACAATTGTCATACATGCAAATTTTCTCTCTCCTAGCTTGGGAGCCCAAAATGTGCTCATAATTCCTTATGGTAGATGCCTTACAACTGTCATAGAATATGTCATAAATCTTCCATAAAACTTGTCATAGAATCTGTAAGAGAATCTGCCATAACTGACTAAAAATGGCTGATTCTCTTAAATCCTGTCATAACCCAACTTGGGCGCCAACTTTATCCATGCATGAAGATGCTTTACGATGCGTCATATAATTTGTCATAGGTCAAAGATTCTAAAGTGGGACGCCTATATCCACTTGGGATGATTATGTGTCATCCAGTCACCTCTAACGGGGATGCCACCTAGCTGGCGGGTCCCAATTTGTGACATGACACCATAGACAATAAATAATACATCAATTAAATCAATATTATGACTCTAAGGTTGAGACACCTTAATCCCAACATTCTCCCACTTGTCGAAGACCTGCCGAGAGTCATAAAAGATCATTTGCTCAGGGCCCCAAGGCCGATGGAATCAGAACACCATCTAAACTTCTCTGTGCTCACTAGTTTTGTCAGTGCATTTGCAACATTCACCAGAGTGTCAACCTTTTCTTAGTTCACCTTTCCATCCTCTACCATATCACGAACAAAATGATACTGTACATCGATGTGCTTTGTTCTGACATGAAAGGTAGGATCTTTACTAGGAAAATCACAATTTGATTGTCGCAACAAACAATACTCTGTCTTGCATCTAAACCAATATCAAAACACAATCACTTAAGCCAAATGGCTTCCTTACAAGCATGAGTGTTTGCCATATACTTTGCCTCTGTTATGGACAATGCGACTATAGTTTGCCACTTACTCATCCAACTGATAACACCACCAAACATCATAAATACGTAACCATTGGTGGATCTTCTGCTGTCAATGTCACCTGCCCAATCTAAATCTACAAATCCACAAATACTCATAGAATGCTAAGGTCTAGTAGGATAACCATAAAAACATAAGGAATACTTGGAAGTACCCCGTAAATATCTAAACACTCTCTTAACCACATCCCAATGCACCCATCCAGGATTAGCCATAAAACGACTAAGGACTCCCACTGCTTGGGCAATGTCTGGTCTTGTACACACCATCACACACATCAGACTGCCAATTACACTTGCATATGGTACTCTGGTCATGTCCTCCATCTCAGTAGGAGATTTTAGACAATCATTCATAGAAAGCTTCATCCCCTGCATCACAAGAACAATTCTCTGCAATCTACCATGTTGAATCTCTTCAACACCGAGTTCACATACTTTCTCTAAATTAACCAAAGCTTTATGTTAGCTCTGTCTCTTGTGATTTCCATTCCCAAAATGTACCTAGTTGCACCTAGTTCTTTCATCTCAAACTATGCTGACAACTGAAACTTCAAAATTGAAATCATACTTTTACCATTCCCAATAAACAACATATCATCTACATATAGGACAATAATGAGAAAGTGACCATTATTAGTTTTAAAGTTTATTCAATGGTCAGATTTAGATCTCTGAAATTCCAATGACAACACATAAGTGTCAAACTTCTAATACCACATTCTAGGAGACTGTTTCAAACTATAAAGAGACTTCTTTAGTTTGCAAACCGAATTTTCTTTACCTTTTTCAATGAAATGCTCTCGCTGTGACATGTAAATCTCTTCCTCTAAATCACCATGAAGGATGTTGTCTTCACATCCATCTATTCCACTTCTAAGTCGTATGTTGCTGTTGCAAGTGACAACAAAAGCCAGATAGATTTCAGCTTCACTATAGGAGAGAATATTCACTATAGGAGAGAATATCTCCCTATAATCAATTCCCTCCACCTGAGAAAACCCTTTAGCGACCAACCATGCCTTATACTTTTCAATACTACCATCAAGACCACACTTTTTTTTGAAAACCCATTTACAACCAACAGGTTTACGTCCAACAGACAAAGGTCCTAGATCCCAAGTCTTGTTTTTCTTTAAAGAAGCCATCTTTTCGTCCATGGCTTGCATCTAGGAATATGAATCACTCATACCCAATGCCTCTCTAACTGTCCTAGGCTCATCAATGTTAGTAATCAAGGCAAAAATGCAAGTAGAATCCAATAATGAATAACCAAACCTTTCTGGTTGCTGCCTAACTCGTGTAGACCTCAAAGGATAAGGTTGAGGTTCTTCTTCTTCTTTAGAACTTCCAGAGTTGCTTGAGCTCTCCTCATCATCAGGTCTAACATATGTGCATAGTTCTTTTTTCGGAGTAGGTGGAATCTGAACTACCTCCTTATTCTATTTCTCCTCTTTCTCTAGTTGCAGCTCAACAGTGGAAGGTTTCATCTCTTTGAAAATCACACTTCTAATATAGAGAACCTTCTAAGCTTATGTATCCCAAAGCTTGCACCCTTTCACACCGACACCATAGTCGATAAAGATACACTTAGCAGCCTTGTTCTCCAACTTTGACCTCTTCTCAATTAGAACATGAGCGTAAGTTTCACAACCAAATACTCTGAGATGTCTCATCAAGGGATTTTTACCAGACCATGCCTCAATGGGTGTTTTTCCAACAAGTGCTGATGTAGAAGATCTATTGATCAAATAACATGTAGTGGCAACCACTTCAACCCAAAAATTCTTCTGAAGGCTAGCACTACTCAATATACTCCTAGCCCTCTCCATCAACGTTTTGTTCATCCTCTCTACAACTCCATTTTGTTGTGGAGTATAGGGAGTAGTTTTATGTCTCTCAATTTTGTGCTCTTTACAAAACTTGTCAAACTTTGCGGAACAAAACTCACCACCATTATTAGTCCTCAAATATTTAATCTTTTTGCTAGTTTGATTTTCTACCAAGGCCTTAAACTCCTTAAACCGACTAAAGACTTCAACTTTACTTTTGAGGAAATAAATGAATGTCCTACTGTAATCATCTATGAAAGAAACAAAATATACAAATTTTGATAACGAAGGAACATTTACAGGATCAAAAACATCTGAATGAACGTAGTCCAAAACCCCAAAAGACTTATGAGAAATAGAGTAAAAAGAAATACAGTGTTGTTTTCAATATACATAATGTTTGCAAAAGTCAAACTCGAGATTACAATCATCAAGGCCTTCAACAAGGCTCTTATTTTTCAGGGTTCTAAGACCCTTCTCACCAATGTGACCAAGTCGTTGGTGCTATAATATTGTCTTCTCTATAGGAAGCTTCATTTCCATCGAATGAGCACCCTTAGGTACCCAAAATGCATGACCATTGGATGTAGTTGCAACATGCTTCTTCTCTGCATGATTTGATGGTGAGGATGAAGAATCCAAAGATCTCTTCTTTTGTACATTAGAAGAACTATTACACTGCACCGTGCATGCATCAAGTTGAATCAAAGTGCCAATATGAACACCCTTAGCCAACACCATAGCCCCTCTAGTCATCTTACATCCTCCACTAGAGAAAACAACTTGCACTCTCAAATCATTCAATTTACTTACAAAAAGTAAGTTTCGTGCCAAACACGGGATATGCAAGACACCATCAATCCCCTTTACTCATCCATTAGGGAATCTGATTTTGACTCTTCCATGACCAACAATCTTTAGGTGAGAGTCATCTCCTAGGTACACCTTTCCACCATTGTACTCCACATACTTTGAGAACCAATCTCTATGAGAAGTCATGTGAAAGGATGCACCCAAATCTATCAACCACACATCATTTGATGCATGGGTTGCCAAGGCTACAATAAATGCTTCTCCATCATCTTGAAATGATTTCTTGGATTTTGAATAAGAGAAAGACTTGTTTTTTTTCTTCTCCTTCTTGCAATCTTTCCAAAAGTGACGAGTTTCACCACAGTTCCAACATTTTGCCTTGGACTTCTTACTAGGAGACTTAGATCTCCTCAGAGACTTTGAATTAGATTTCTTGTCTTTCTTTTTGCCTCTCTCCTTTGGTCTGCCACAGATTGCAAGGGCCTCCTTGGCCATCTCAGAAGAATCCTTTCACATCTTTTCATATAATAATGAGGTAACAACCTCATCCATCTTGAAGGTGGAAGTAGTGCTTCTAATAGCCATTACTAGGTGATCCCAAGAGTTTTACAACAAACACAAAAGGAGCATGCAACGGTCTTGTTCATCAATCTTGTCTCCAATGGAAACCAATTGTGCAACCAACATGTTAAAAGAGTTTAGATGATCTGCCATAGATCCTCTATCTTCCATTTTTAGAGAATACATCTTTCTCAGGAAAAGCTTGTTCACTAGGGATTTAGCTTGATAGACATTACCAAGCTTCTTCCATAGAGAAGCATAAGTTTTCTCTTCATGGAAATTTAGGAGGACAAAATCAGCCAAAATAGAGTCTAATAAGACCCTTGGCTTTCCTATCCATGAGATTTCAATCCTCTTGCTTCATGCTAGATGGCATAGTTCCAGAATCTGCAAGCCATAGATCACGGTCTACGATCATGTCTTCCATTTTGAGCTTCCAAAGTTCAAAATTACCGTCGTTAAACTTCTCCATCTCAATCCTCCCAAATGTGTCTGCGATCTCTTTCCTGCAACAAGGTAACAAAATACACACTTTTGCAAAACCCCCACTAAAACAAAGATCAATTCAAAAACCCTTCTAACCCAACAAAGGAACTAAGGCTGGCCAGGCTTTGATACCAACTGAAATAAATTTGGGTGAGTGGAAATAATTTCCTACACTAATCTAAGTAGGGGAGAGTTACAAAATTTCATTTTAACACCTTTAAACAGTTACAAAAAGAGAAGCACATAGAGAATAAATGAATAGAACAAAAACACATAACAGTGACACCAAATATACGTGGGGAAAACCCTTTTGGGTAAAAAAACCCCACCCTCCAAAAGCACAGTACTATTGTATTACTTCAAAAGGAATTACAATATAACCCCAAGTACGTAGCCTTCTTCTACAATTGCTTCAAAATGAACACCTATTCTGGAGTGATATCGATAGCACTTCATTACCTACAAACAAAGTATGCATTCTACAATGCAAGCCATATATTTTATAGAGAATACAAGCCAAGAGAAGCTTCTTGAAGAGGATGGGCACCCAAATACACATGGCACAATATCCCATGCCATAGACACGCATTTGGACACTTGTATTGGATTCCCTTACACCTCTTAGAATTGTCATACATGCAAATATTCTCTCTCCTAGTTTGGGTGCCCAAAATGTGCTCATAATTGCTTATGATAGATGCCTTACAAATGTCATATAATATGTCATAAATCAACCATAAAAGCTATCATAGAATCTGTTAGAATTGACTAAAAATGGCCGATTCTCTTACATGCTGTCATAACCCAACTTGGGCGCCAAATTTCTCCGTGCATGAAGATGCCTTATGATGCGTTGAATAGAATTTGTCATAGGTCAAAGATTCCAAAGTGGGATTCCTATGTCCAATTGGGATGATTATGTGTCATTCAGTCACCTCCAATGAGGATGCCACCTAGTCGGTGGGTCTCAATTTGTGACATGACACCATAGGCAATTAAATAATACAAATTAGTACAATAATACATCAATTAAATCAATATTAGGACTCTAAGGTTGAGACACCTTAATCCCAACACATGAGACACAAGACCCAAGGGCTAAGCTTTTATGTGAATCTTAAGCCACATAACACTAAACTAGGCACAATTCCCTCAATTTGAGTGCTCATAAATTGTTAACCAATCATTTTGAGTATGCCTAAGGTTCAATTAGACACACTTAACATTAATTAATTTCATAATTTCATTTTTAATCAAAACATATTACCATTCATAAGCATTGGAAACATAATCTCAAATGCAACAAGAACATAAAAGAGCATTTTAGACCTTTAAATCATATGTTGAATGCACAACACAATACAATTGATTTATTCTACCCATAACATCAAGATAAGAAGCACAACATAGCCACAAGTTTCTTTTCAACTTCTAAAGCAACTATGCTCTCATCCTAATTTTAGGACATGACGTCATAAGGTTCTATTTTAAATTATAATGCAAATTTGACTCCAAAGTCATTCAATAAACAATTACATAATGGGGCTCACATATTGAGTATGGATGGTTTACAACCCAACCATCAAATAGCCCATGACATATATACAACTTGGATTACAAGAATACCCATGTCATCAATTATACATTTTCTTACAATAATGCAACAAGGAAGTTTTGCACCAACACAAGTATCAAGAAAACCTAACACAGTTTCCAAGCATCTCCAATGATCCAACTAGGGCCAATGGTGGTAAACACCACCCAACCAAGTGGGACCTTGAGGTCCATCCCTTTAAACTAGGAGGTGATGATTGGGTAATCAACAAAACACACACCAAACAAGGTTGGTATGATCAAAGGACAATTCATATTCAATACATTCGTTAAGCATACACATTGTAATCACAATACCAATTAGTGACATGCAATGGTAATTGGGATAACTACCAAAGCATACAATGAGATATACAAATCTTATACTTGGAATTCCCAATAAAGCATACATGAGGGTTCAATAACACCAATCAATGTACAATCATACACATCACATAGTCCATTTGGGTGCAACTCAAATCGATAATATTTAGAAGAGTGTAGGTCATAAGACTAAGGAGTGACATCACCACAATTCTCCAAACCAAGTGGAATTAGGATACACATCTACCCATAATAGAAGTCTCAAGAAAACAAACAATTGAGATAAGGAACTTGACCTAAATGTATTCCTTGAAGCACAACCAAATGGTTTTTCCTATGTATCCATACACAAATTAGAAGCTTTGTAGTTCCTTCCATACACATGAATATGATACAATGATTGAACACACAAAATAAAATCAAAAGCTCAAAATAGTCTTGACTCAAAAAATGAGGCGCAACCATAATACACATTACCACAATGTAGCTTATCTTACTTCCTTAAGGAGACCTCATCCCACAAAATAAAAAGATGATACATGGTCAAAATTCCCTAAACCACAAGGTGACTTTTTACTCATTTCAGAGCCTAAACTAGTTATTTTAAAATAGATATATTTGTTTTAGACATTTCCATATTAGTTGCCTTCACATTGTCAAAATAACTCATGATTAATATTTTTTTTAAATAAATTTATTTAATCTTTCATAATGATTTTTACTAATGTAGTTAAATCAATTACATAACACTTTATTCACTAATGCGGCTTTAATTCAAAATCTATTACCCTTTTCAAATCATTTTTATAATATTTAACTCATAAGCACTTGTAATCATTATGAATGCTAAATAATGTAAACATAATAGAGATAAATAAATGTATGCAAATAAAACCACACACTTTATGTGTTTCATAGATACATAAATATAGAATTAACAATGATTCAAATCAAGGTTTTATAGGGTAGAAAAAAACATCTTACCACTCAAAATTGAGCGAGATGGGAAAAACAACATAAACACATCATGCTGTTAGGATAATGTAACATTAACCTTGCAATCCTATGTCATTTGTATGTCTCCACATTCCTTCAAATATGTTCTAGGGGACATGAAAGAAAATAATTAAATTTTGGCATGTTCTAATCGAATATGAAAGGTCTTAGATGGGGCACCCAAGATTGGAGAAGAAAAAGGTGTCCATTGGTGTTCCATTGGGAAGCGAAAAGGTCATCAGAGCACTTGGAAAGAAAGGAATTGAGAAGATAGATACTTTTAACCCTCTATTGCAAGATCACATTAGAAACATAATAACCAAACTCTTCAACTACAAGAACATATAGAGTTGATTCCAAAGGACATCATTGGTGAATGAAAGAAAAATTATCGAAGGAAGATGATGGTTGACCATTAATAACTTGAGAAAAACTGAGATACCCATAAAGAGAATTTGGATATACTTGAGGAAATTGGGGCCAAATTCAAGATCTTAAAGCATGACTAAATTAAATGTCCATTCAATACATTTGTATGCTTTAGTGAAGTTGAAAATTTATGAAAATGACCTACTTCTTACAACACCTAGCTCATTCCATGCCTTCCCAAATGGTAATGATATTATTCGAGGTGTATCTACTCTTGATAAAACCAATATACTTTGGATAGATAATAAGTGAAAGTAATTGATAAATGCATAGTGCAAGGACCTTAGTTATAATTTCGTAGGAAGTATTTGCCAAAGTGATTAGTTGCCAATCAAAAATTTATTCAAGATCACTTACCTTGGGTATGAATTTAATAGTTCATTTGGTTATTATAGCCCCTAAATAATGTTTAGTGAATGCTTCCAAGTAAACCTATAAGAGGTCAAGTCTCATAATGTCCCATAAGACTTGTAATTATTTTTACTTTTACTTATGTAACAAAATTGGCTCTTGGCATATTTTTCTTTTATTTTGTAGGTTCCTATGGAGTATGTATGCCAAAGTCCTATGTACTTACAATGCTATTCATTTTGATATTTAATTTACATGCATGCTTGTGAGTGCCACATTCTTTAAGATAAATGATCACTTTAGGATTCACATGCATCTCAAAGAAGTGACAAAATAAAATGGTACAATTTTCATATTCATGTCATTTCTTATTTAATTTTATGCCCATTTTCAAATAATTGCTTAATATGTAAATACATATTGACAAATGACACAACCTTGTGTAATGCCGAGCTTCTTCCTCTATGCCATTAGCCATTTGTTTATTAACATTCCTACATATTTATGCTCCACGTTGCCCATATGCACACGCATTTTTTTATATTCAACCCAATTTTTTATTTGTTATGCATACTCATACACTTATTTCCATGCATCTATTATCTACTTTAAATTTTATTATTTCCATTTCCTAAGTGATTTTTATGGTTGTAGGATCCAATCTTGTGACTACAAAATTGATCATTCAAATTTGAATTTTGGTTGGCTTTCACACCCATTCATTGTTGCATAGAGATGACTAAACACATGTTTGTATGATTTATTGCTATGTCCTTGTAAAGACATTTAATTGCATTCATTTGGGGATATTGTCATCATCCAAAATCATCCTATCTCATTTGATCATTCACATTAAAGGAGCATACTAGGAAAATTCCCATTGGCCAACTAAAATAAATTTCCAAGAGTATTTGCACAATTGAAGCTATTATTTTTCATCATCGACACAATCATAACAATGGTCCTTTTCTAAATGTTGACCTAGGAGAGTGTGAACCCTAGTGATCTAGTAGCCCTCTAAAAGTATTTCTAAATACTACCAATCTAGATAGTGAAGTAGACATAAGTGAGTTTGCTCTGGCAAGAATCATGATTGTGCATTATAATAGACCATTTATGCAAGAAAATATTAAATATCTATATTTATTGAAATGAGCTAATCTTATAGATTTAATCCCTCACAAAATTTATTGACTATTTGGATCTTAAGACCTTAAGACATGGGTTAAGCGCGCTTGAGTTGGAGCAGTACTGGGATGGGTGACCTCCCGGGACGGACCAGTGCTTCACCTCTGTGAGCATCACCTAGATGCAATGAGTGCTAAGTGGACCATTCGATATCATGAGAGATGGGTTCTTGTTGAACCACTACTCATGAAACATGGGTCAATGAGTTTGACTCGAAACTACACGGTTGAATCTGATAGCAATATCATAACCTTAAGACATTCTAAATTGAATACATTGACATAACTATTCTTCTTCTAACATATAACTAAATACCTTCATTGATCATATTTACTTTTCAATACTTTAACATTTAATTTGAATTATATATAACTTCAAGTTTCATTTGTTTATCCAACTTAATATATACTTACATAACTACATCTTGTTTGATGACGACATTTATCAGGAGTCAAGTCGGAGGGAAAGCTGAAAAGACATTATTAGAGTTTGTGGAGGCTACCTACCACCACAAGGACACGCATAAGCTTAAAAAGTATTTACTGAGGCAAAAGCTATCCAACCCCCAAAACAGCATGGGGCATCGGATGCCATGCCATGCCTCTACATACCTGACGGTCGTGCGCAACTAACCGTGTACTACAGGTATTTGTCAATTTTTTTTGTTTTACATGCCAAAATCTCATTTACTTCTTTTTACTGATTTTATATTTATTTTTACGTTTTTTATAATTTTTATTTTAGATTTGGTTTTTATATAAATATAAATTTATTAAAATATATTATATAAAATTATATATTTAAAATATATTTATAAATTTAGTTTTTTTTTCCTAATATATTTATATATCATATTTATTATAATATATTATATATAATATATTTGTTTTCTTTAAGTATAATATAATGTTTAAATATATTATAAATTATGTAATATTATATATTAAAAATATAATGTAATAAACATATATAATATTTTTGATATAAATATAATTATGGTTCAATTAGGGGTAGGATTCAATTAGGATTATGGTTAAGGTTAGGGTTGAATTGGGGTAAGGGTTAGTGTTAGGGTTCTGATTAGGGTTCAATTATGGTTAGAGTTAGAATTCAATTAGGGTTAGTGTTCAATCAGGGTTAGGGTTTAATGAGGGTTAGAGTTAAGGTTAGGGTTAGGGTTTGATTAGGATTAGTGTTCACTTAGGGTTATGATTAGAGTTATGAATCTACAATTAGGGTTCAATTAGTGTTCACTTAGGGTTTCTTTCTTTGGAGCACTACATAGTTTATTTACTATAAAAGTGGAGAAGTTAATTGAATGGTAAGTGTATTTTATAAAACTAATATGTCAAGAATTAATTTTAGATAATACTACATGTGATTTTTCATATGGTATTAAATTGTAGATTAAAATTTAGTTCAAATTTTATGAAAAATCTTATGAATGTCAGAAATAAGTATTATTATTTAGAATAAAGTAATGTAATTACATATCTTTATTTGTGATTTTTTATAATACTTATTTTATTTTTAATTTAGAATAATATTCCATTACAATTCTCTACTATTTTAAATTATATGCTTTAATTGTTTTCATTATAATTCAGTACAACATTGTGCATTCTTATAGAATATTTTTTTGGCACTTGAGATATATGATCAAACAATATACATAGTATATTTGATCTAACTTATTCATATTTGCATTCCTTTAAAATTTAATCCACTATTATTATTGATCAATATAAGTTTTACTCAAAAAATATAGAAAGTATATCAAACTAAAATTTGTATTTAATTGTAAATATATTATTTTGAAAGAGAAGTAAGATTAAGGAAGATTTTTATAGATCACAGACCATACCCAACATCATGATATATTGCATACTATATCTAACATTTTGGTGTCACTTCATTCCCCCTATAATATAGTTATCATTAGACAAATTAGGGTTTTAATCTAATGAGGGTTACATTTAATATTAATATATTATGGGCCGCCTAATGGTTAAATAGAGAAATGAAAAAAGAAAGTGCAGGTTTAAACTTAATTGAAAAAAATGGTACACTACCCTTTATAATTTAATGATATATTTTAATTAAACTAATATGTTTTCATGTATAACATGATATACTAATACATTATATTAGTGTGATTAAAACTTGATGTAAAAACACACATAGTTAAATCGGAAGCACTTTTACACTTGAGTTCAATGTTAAAATAAGATATTATTAAATTTTAACACTTTTGATTAAGTAGATCAATTAAATAAAAGTTATAAATTTATTAAACATATTTTTGAATACATATTTTTTTAGTATATTTAATGATCCATTTAAACACAAAATATATAATTAGGTCAAGATAGTTACCAACTTATTGTTCAAAAATAATTAATGTTATTTTTTTTTGTTTTAAAACATCGTGATTACATATGTTTTTGGTGGGTTAACAAGTATTCTCTTTAAAAAAGTAAATTAAATTCAAAAAATGAAAAAAACTATAAATAAAATTCAATTAATATTATAATTAGGTTATTTTACCACTCTTAGGTTATTTTATTTACTTAAGAGTTATTTTACTTTTTACTTTAGAGCTATTTAAGGATTATTTTATTTTATTTTATTTATAGGTGTCTCCAAAAGGATATCTATCGGCATACATTACATATATTTTTAAATATAGATATGCTAGTATATTATATATTATTAGAATATTATGTTTATTCAATAAATATATTATAGAATATGTAATATTATATATTAAAAATATAATGTTATAAATATATATAATATTTTTTATATAGATATAATTATATTAATAAATAATTTTTATATTAGATGTTTAAATATATTTATTACAAATCTAACATATAATTTTTATTTTAAGTATAATATATTTTTTTCTTTAAGTATATATTTTAATATTATAATATTATATATAATATATTGTAATAAATGTGATATATAAATATATTAGAAAAAAAATAAAAATTTATAAATATATTTTAAATATATAATTTTACAATGTATATTAATATAATTATATTAATATAAAAAATATTATATATGTTTATTACATTATATTATATTTACCGAAAAAACCAAATCTAAAATAAAAATTATAAAAACTGAAAAATAAATATAAAATCAGTATAAAGAAGTAACTGGGATATTGGACACGTAAAACAAAAGAATCTGACAAATACCTGCAGCACAGGGTTAGTTGCGCACGGCCGTGAGTTATGCAGAGGCATGGCATGGCATGGCATCCGATGCGCCATGCTGTTTTGGGGGCTGCATAGCCTTTGCCATTTACTGATAGAGGCCCCAGCTGTGGTTTACGACACTTGCACCGCCATCGAGAACCAGGTTGTGGCCGCTGACGTATTTTGATTCGTCACTGGCCAAGTACAAAGCCGCCTCTGCCATGTCTTCTACTTTCAGAGTTACCCCCTTCAAGTTGGCTCTGCTCTGGAAAAATCCCTCCACCTCCGCCTTACGCTCGTCCGTAATCTCATCGTAGTGCTGCATGGAAAAGTATGTTGCAAGCCCCGACGGAGAAACGCTGTTCACCCTTATCCCGTGTTTCCCCAGCTCGGCTGCACCAGTTTTAGTCAAGCCCAGAACGGCATGCTTTGAGGCGGTGTAGGAATACGGAGCAGCTCCTCCCAATACCCCTGCTATGCTCCCCGTATTTATTATGCAGCCCTTTTTGAGAGGGATCATTACCCTCGCCGCGTGCTTTATGCCATGCATTACTCCCTTCACGTTTACATTCATCACGCGCTCGAATTTCTTCATGTCGTAGTCCACCGCGTTCTTTATCTCCGAAGAGATGGTTCCCGCATTGTTGAACATTATGTCCAGTTTTTCGTGATTTTCCACCGCCAAATCCACGGCTTTGCTCACATCTTCCTCTTTGCTCACATCGCAGTGGACGAATGTTCCCAACGGAGCAACGGATTCCGCCAGTTTGATACCCGCTTCATCTGCAACGTCTGCAATTATGACTTTCGCTCCATGTTTTGTGAACAGCCGAACGGTGGCCTCTCCAATTCCTGCCGCGCCGCCTGTAATTACTGCCACTTTGCCTTCCAGTCTGCGTTTCAAATCGCAAAAGACACCTATTCGTTAGTCTGCAACACTCAATTTGTAAACTACAATTTAAACCCAGATATTTCCCCAATCTTCAATAAACCAGAGAATAAAAAGGCAATTACCTTCCCTGCACGGCAGCTGCTTCCACTCCGTTAGACATCGTTTTTGTAAAATGAAAGTGTAAGTAAATCTGAGAATTTTGTGGGGCAACGCTATAAAAGTTGAGATGCAAATGAGGGATGATTCCAATTTAAACAGAGAGTAAGCAACACATGGTGGCCGTCAAAATATGTGAGGTAAGGCTTAGGACCGATTCATTTAGCCCTAGCCAAACTTTCAACTAATAAGGCAAGAAAATAGAATCTTTGTACGGTCAATGCAGCAACAACGTGATAATGTCGAGTCATTGAATGGACTCATTAAAAATTTAATGTTATTTTAAGTATTGGCTTTACTTATGCAAAAGGCACTACAATATCACATCTAGGTTTGACCCAATTTAAGATTCTAACAAATAGGATAAAAATAGGATAATGTCTCTTAATTGGTTGGACTAACAATTTAATGTTATTTTAAGTATTGGTTTTACTTTAGTAAAAGGTATAATAATATGACATTTGGGTTTGATCTAATTTACAATTTTGTCATCGTATTTTATCATAATAATTCACTCAATTTGGATGCTTAGTTTGTAACTCTCACTATCAAAAATAGAGTTGCATTAGAAGTATAACTAGTTATTGCACCTTGGTGTGCAATGGGTACGCCAAAGAGGTGTGGAAGGTTAATTATAGAAAAAATTGGTCCATTTTTTGCATACATTTTTGGTTCATTAAAATTTCTTCCCACATAATTGCATGAATCAAAATGCAAATTCTTGAGAAAACTAGACCTTTTTAGTCTTGCAGTATTAGTAGTTTAATACCATTGAATCTCATTCCACATTAACTATAATAAGAAGGGTCATTTGTTCTTCATTATAGACAAATTAAAGAGAGAAGATGAAATTGTGTTATGTGGTTGCACAAAGTTCCACTCTCCCTTTATTGAGAAAGCTAAACTATTGGCGTTCCACCGTTGTAGTTTTGAGTTGTCATGGAGTAGACTGTGAAATCAATTTTTAAATAATGGGCAAAGCCCATTTTGGTGTGAACAGTCAAATCACCTGTCTTTTCTTCAAAAGGGATATTTTGTGTGCTTTTCCTTATTAATTATGCTAAGTATTAGACGAGATCCCTTCAATATTGGAAGTGACATCCCTCAAATATCTCATGCACTATCAAAAATAAGGTACGCCTTAAAAGTGTTCAATGAAAAATCAATAAATGCACATGGTGAAAGAAGATTGCGAAAATCGAAGGGTCCAAGTTATTTGAATCATCTCCCATCCCTTATTGTGCAACTTAAACCATCGATGCAAGAAGTTAGCTTTGTCTTTTTCAAATTGGATTGCCACAAGGAGTATTCAATCCATCCAAATATGAACACAATATGTATATGTTTCATCACAAAAGCATAGGGCACTCATACTTCCCTTGTACATCTTGTAAAATTCAATTTATATCATAGAAAGTTTCAGACCATGTTAAATAAAGCAATTGGAACTAACTTCTATTAACAATTATATTTGAAGAAGGAAATGCATGTTTGACTATCCTGCCTAGAGAAAATATAACCAACTTTGACTATCATTATAAAATAGAAAATCACATTTCTATTTAGGTTATAAGACAAATAGAAAAAAGAATGGAATAGTTAATAGTTTAATATTAAAAACTTTGTAATTTTTAAAACATTAACATTAGCAATAATTGTATGAAAAGAAAATGTGTAGAAGGAGAAATATACAGTAACATGTATTCAAACACAAAATAGAGTTCAAAATTTTCCAGAATAACCTCCTTCAACTTGATAATGTTCGGGTGACACAATTTCATGAGGCACTATCAAAAGAACCTCATGCATATTAAATATATTATTATTGTAATTTGTTAAACAAAACTATCAATTATTGAATGGATAACAATATTGAACATCCTCATGGTGTTTACAGTTATATCACGTACCTTCACCTCCCGAAGACTTAAACACTCTTTCCAGGAAAAAAAATTCCTCTTCATTTTCTTAATAGCAACCAACCAAAAACATGAGGTAAAAATATCCAATTTAATACTGTACTTAGGATAAAAGTAATCAAACACGGTACAAAATTTATTGTTTAAACTTTGAAAGACCCGAAGTGCAACCATCAACCATCCACTATGATGGAAAAAATAAAATGCTTGAACTGAGGTGAATTAACATTCTCACAACAAGAACTAATTCAACCATGCATAATTACAATTCCCATAAATGATCCATAGACAATAACTACTTAAGACTGGTTTGTTCATAGTGTCTCAACTTACAAAAAGTCATGAACTAGATGCGTACTTTCTTTAAGTTCTAAAGTTTTGGGTCTTACTACAGTTTAAAGACTTTCCCTAATGCTGAATCCAGTAAGGAGACCCAAATAATGGAGAATGTAAATTGCAATCTTATCCAAAAGAATTTTGCAAAAATAACTACTTTGTAGAGGTTCCCCATTTTGTCTCCTATAAACAATATCTCAAATTTCCAAACTATGATAATCAATCATACAAAAAAATAAAAAGCATCAATAAAGGCATTGCTTATATGATACCAACATAGTGTGAAGAACGTTTCCCTTCCACAGGAAACCTAAAGCTTGGAGAATAATAGATATAGTAAATGAAAATTACACCAAAAACAATCTCAACGAAGAGGTATGAAAGGTCAATTAGATACAATTTTGGTGTATTATTTGCAGACGTATGTGTAGTACATGAGGTCAATTGGTAGATCATTTTGCAAATGATGTTGTTTATGTAACAAAGGTCTGAATGGAGAAGTGATAGCTTCAAATCAATTAGCATTCACTTACAAGGATTAAAAAATGGACAAAAAAAGAAGCTTCCATGCTAAACAAGTGTTGCATTTTGTCACTGTTCCAGTTTCACAGCCCTATGTCTAAGAGACAATCTTGATCAAAATCCACATTGCCCTTCTCTTAATCAAACCTTTTATCATCCATGCAGCTATATTGGATTCTAGTAAAGGCGCACAAGCAGTAAAAACAATAACTAGATAAATGATGGAAATCAAACACTTCAAAGTTTAGAAAAGGGATAACTCCAAAAATCAGACTTAAGCTATAATTAGAATTATTGGATGGAAAGTGAAAAGTAGCTTTGAGATCATTTTGGAAAAAAATAGCATACATAGAATCAACCAATGGCCATCATAGATTTCACTCTATTCTAACCTATAGATAATGTATGAAAAATCAATGCATATAGTATCACAATATTATTAAATTGGTGGACCTAAACCTGCAAGTCACAATTTCCCATGGTAGAAAATTTGCAATAATGGCTACACATTACTTGATGTATAGACTTGCTACAAGGGGTAAAACACTTATAATTTATTTAAATGAAGGGAAACCATTCATACTATTTCATTAGTTTGCTGATTCGAAGCTTTCCATACATTCACATAAGTACCATCTCCCAACTCTGTTATCACTAGATAGTTGCCAAACATGTCCCTGACCGTTCCATGGTTGTGATTGAATTGCCCTCTATTTCAACAAGTAGGTAAAATGCTACTTGAAAATTGATGATAAAAACTCTGCAAACAATTATTTTAAGCCTTTACAAGGTACCAAATATAACTATAAAATTGCACCCTAGTGAAACAAGAATAGCCAAAACTTTGAAGTTCTAGAAGGAATGAATCGATTGACATAATTGACTGTAGTCGTTATAAGCTTAGCTGCGATGCCTTGACAATCATGACTATACTAACTGTTCAGTGATGGTTGATTTCTTCCACCAAAATCAAAAAATGTTGGTGCATCAAAGAATATTTCAACTTATTGTGTTATTAACGTGCAACGAAATAAAAAAAATGTTAGCATTAGTTCATATCAACTAAGAAATGCGCAAGTACTGATATTATTGTATGCCACAATGTAAGTCTACTGTCATTTAACACTAATATTATTGTATGCGAAATAATAAAGAACTAATATTAGTGTATGCCACAATGTAAGTCTACCATCATTTAGCACTGAGTGATGGACCTACCTGCACTTGCAACCGAAGCTTCTTAAGATAGGCAATTGCTTCATTGAGCATGGATGCCTTATCAGTCTACCAAAGCATAAAACCAAGTAAAGATCTTAGGAGGACAATAGGTTTTGATGAGTGCCAAATTGCAACAATGTTTTACAGCAAAGGTGAAATAGCATTCCCTTATTTTCAAATATGATACTTTAAAAACCAGTTGGAATTTGGCTTTACACCTGCCAAATGCATTTGCTTGAAAGTTTCTAAAGCCTTTTCAACAAATCCATTTTTTACGTATCCTGCAAATCGTTGCAGTCAATGAAATGACATCTTTTTCAGGTATTCTATAAAACAGTTCACATGCCTTGTTAATGACATCTGGATCTTGTCTGAAATATAATGGCTATCATCTTTGATACATCAATTACCATAAAAAGCTCAATATAAAATCTGATGAACTCAATAGGTGAGTTCCTAGAATAGGGGTAGGCTGGATTATCTTAGGGGCTTACAGGTTATATCTCCCAGAAACTCTCAGAGCACCCAAGGTTGGTCAACTGAAAGAAGAAAACTGGTGATTGCTTCTTCTTCTTATTTTTAAATTATTCAAAGGAGTTGGTAAAATATACTCCAATATTTTAAGTGTTTCACTGTCATGAGATCTTAGTATTCCTATAACTTAATTATCTTCATTAAATAAGAGGAAAAAATAAAAAACATGGAATCTAGTAATCTAGGAAGTTGGATAGAAACAAATCAAGCTATTTAAAACTAAGTGTTTTCCTTAGATAGAATATGCTAGTTTGGAAAAAATAAAGCAAGTCTCTAGTCCTTAAATCATTCTTAATTTGGCTATTCCTAAATTGGTAGTTATTGCCATCAAATTCATAGTCACATGCAAAAAAGCAGAATAGAAATAGATCAAGCTATTAACAGTGTTGCCTCAGATAGAATCTGTTAGTTTAGAGAAAGGCAAGTAGGTCTCTAGTCCTCAAATTCATAATCACACACAAAATAGTAGAATAGAAATAGATTAAGCTATTTAAAAGTGCTTGCCTTCAGATAGAATCTGCTAGTTCAGACAAAAGAAAGCGAGTCTCTAGTCCCCAAATCATTCTTAATTTGGCCATTCCTGAATTGGTAGTTCTTACCAAGAAATTCATAGTCACACACAAGAAAGAAGAATAGAAACAGACCAAGCCAATTAAAAGTGTTTGCCTCAGATAGAATCTGCTAGTTCAGACAAAAGCAAGCAAGTCTGTAGTCCTCAAAAATTTCTTAATTTGACAATTCTTAATCAAATTCATAGTCAAAGTTTTTGCCATGACTCAAAATATCAAGCAAAAAATGCCAAAGAAGTTGGAAAACAATATGAATCAACCACAAAGCTGTTTAGTAAACACTATTTAAGAACAATACTGCCAATCAAGGTTAAAGGTAAATTTCACAAATTTATTTCTGGCAGAAAGAAATCACCAAAAACATATAGCCAAAATGCAAATGCAATCACTATATAATCAAAAGCAAGAGAAATGCGATGCTATTTGTTGGGTTGGGATGTAACTGATGCTATTAAAAATAATCTTAGATGGGGAAGACTTATTTCATACAGAAATTAAACAAGAACAGACAATACTCAAAATCAAGGAGAAGGATAGATTTCAACAATTTATTTATAGCAACAGACGGCTCCAGTGAACCAAATAAGAATGCAAAAATCAATCACTACAATTGATTCAAATTCTGTACTAACAGGAATATGAATTTGATAAATAATATAACGAAAACTATAAGAAAGAAACTTAGATTACGCTGGGACTTAATCCATATTGGAGATGAATAATACACGTGAAAACAATACTCACATTCAAGGAGGAAAATAGATTTCAAAGATATATTTGAGCAAATTACGAATCCAAGAAATCAAGTACAAAAAATCAATGTACTGTAAATAAAATCTTGGTGGGTTTGAAAAGAGAAAAGCCTCTGTTCTGACTACTGTTACAGGCAGAGGCCCTGCACAAAACCACAATCTCTAAGAGTCTGACAGAAACTTCGAAAACTGTAAAAAGGATTTTTTCAGGCCAAAATCAAAATGGGTACAACATTAAATCATTGAAAACGAAAAAAAAACGTTTAACTGGGTAGAGAGACCAAATCTCTAGGAACCGTCATTGCCTCCAAATCAGCACTCCCATTGTCGTTAACATCAGCAGATTATAAGTCAACGGATAATGAGGGGCTGTCATCATCGATTTGGGTAGTCGCCTGTACATAACTGAACTGCAACTTTGTGATGACAACCGGGACAGATTTCTCCACGACTTCACCAGGATATGCAGAATCTTGGTGCTTAACTGAGCTAGGTTAAGGCCACATCCGAGAATGATCTAACCATTATGCATAACACATAGGCTGCATTAAATTTGCATTTTCACCTATCTGACAAAGTTTCTCTATCCTTTATGCTTCGATGGATGTCCATACTGTTCCAAAGCTCCCATTTTGGCATGGGCGGAGAGGAAGCTAACAAAAGGTAGCAGAAATTGGCTTTAAAAGTTTCTAAACCCTTCTCAACAAATCCATTTTGTGGATATCCCGCAATCATTTCAGTTCACGAAACCACATCACTTTTAGGCACATTGTCAAAAACTAAACGTGCCTTGTCTATGCTTCCACATTTTGCATACATGTGTACCAGCGCAGTTGCAATTACAACTTCTAACAAAATTCCGCTATACTTTATGCTTTGATGCATGTCCATACCTTGTTCCAAAGCTCCCATTCGGCATAGACCGCGAGGATGCTGGTAAAGGTTGTAGAGTCTGGATTTACACCTGCCAATTGCAATTGCTTGAAAGTTTGTAAAGCCTTTTCAACTAATCCATTTGTGAATATCTTGCAATCAGGGGCATTTCTTGAGAATACATTTCTGTGAGACATTCTGTCAAACAGTTTGCGTGTCTTGTATATGTTTCCACATTTTGCATACATGCCAAACAGGGCAGTTGCAACTGCAACGTCTGACAAAATTCCTCTATCCTTATCCCGTTATGGGTGTGCATAGCCTGTTCCAAAGCTCCCATTTCAGCACAGCCTGGGAGGATGCTCAAAAAGGTTGAGGAGTCTGGCTGATCAGTAAGCTACAAATACCCGGGCAGTTGCAACTACATCTGAAAAAACTCCTCTATCCTTTATGATTTGATGGATGTCTATACCCTGTTCCAAAACCCCCATATTTGCACAGGCAGGGAAAATGGTAGCAAAGGTTAGAGTCTGGATTTACAAAACCTCAGCTACCACAATCAAAGCCATTTCAACTGTGTTCGGCATACGAAAAGAGGCAGGAACAAAAGGAACCTCCTATAGAGCTCCATGAATAACAGTGGACAAAAGCAATTACATCATAACCGTAATCAAAGACAGTGATATATAAAGTGCATGGAACTTGAATCGATCACATTTTACCACAGAAAAGTGGCGGGAATATGAATCAATCAAATTCTGCCACAGAAACAAAACCCCCAATGTTGTGATTATCAGGAATTAGAGCTAAAAATTCACATCGCCCTAAAAAAAACAAAACAAGGGGGTTACAGGCGATCCCCTCAAACCAACTAAAAACACAATCTAGAACAGAAATGCGTGAGAAAACTATCTAATGCAAAGCGACAACAAGCTATTTTGCGAGCATCTTTGGCGTCCATGGCGTCCATCTCTTTGTCAAGCTCTGTGCCAGCCTTTACAAGACCATCGCAGAACTCGTCTGCATCAAGATCCCATGGCTTTACTCCGTGCATTATCAGATCCTTAAACTTGCCGACAGGCAGAAAATTGGTGTAAACCATGTCGTGGTGGATGAGAAGGCCGAGCCTTGCGCAGGGCCAAACCACAAGCAGTAGCAACAGGGGTGGAGATGACGAGCACAAGGCAAGCAGAAAGTGGAAGCCAGATTCAACGGTCCCGATGAAAGCAATCGTCTCCTAGACCAGTCAATGCCGTGGATGTCTTAATTCAGCTTCGCACGGATACGCCTTCGGCGTAAAATATCTATCATAATGTTGGTTAAAATTACAAATTAACTCCTATATTAAAAACTCTAAACATCATAGGCATTCATCATATAATCCCTCCAAAATAGGGCACATTCCAAATTTACCATGTATATCCACCTTAATGATAACTTACAATAGAAATTTCTAACACTTCGAAAATATACCACCTTAAATTCCAATGCCCCATTTCCAAGTGAGTCTAAGTTAAATATAATAAACATAAACAAGTTATGAGAAAATTTTAAAATAATAATAAATAAAATTAGGAATTTCCATGGTTGAGTCACCTTAATTCTCAATAGTGTATAAGTTTCATTTAAACCAAGATCACCAAATCCATGAGGAAGGAAATAAAATTCATAGGTGACTCAATGAAACTCTTTTCCTTTATCTAAGGAGGCCCAAGAAAGTCTTCAAGTAGTCTCTCTAGCTTCTAGTGGGGAGTATTTGGAGGGGGCTCAATAAGATGAATAATACATATGAATAACTATGATCAATTAGGGATAGATTTGGAATTTCATAACAAGTGATTTTTTTTTCTTAATGAAAGTGAGCATAGCCTACCAAGGAGTAGTAGAAGAGGGCTAACAAGTAAAGGGACTACCAAAAAACTCAACCTCTTCCCCATGAGAAATATATTTCTAGCCATAAGAATCAAGCAAAGAGGGTATGGGCAAGAAGGAATCTTCGAAATCAAATTATATCAAGAACAAGATTGTTATGTTGAATACTAGATCCAAAATCAAGGGAAAAGATGTTTATACATTGTTTGCATGACTCATATTATCTTTCTCCTCCAAGAGAGTGAGAAAGGAGTTATAAACAAATATCCATTAACAAGTTGGAGAGGGGGAAATTGAGAAGATAGATACTTTTAACCCTCTACTGCAAGATCACATTAGAAAGCAAATAACCAAATTCTTCAACTACAAGAACATATAAAGTTGATTCCAAAGGACATCATTGGTGAATGAAAAAAAAATTCTCAAAGGAAGATGATGGTTGACCATTAATGACCTGAGACAAACTGAGATATCCATGAAGATAATTTGGATATACTTGAGGAAATTGGGGCCAAATTCAAGATCCTAAAGCATGACTAAATTAAATGTCCATTCAATGCATTTGTATGCTTTAGTGAAGTTGAATCTATACGAAAATGGCCTACTGCTTATAACACCTAGCTCATTCCATGCCTTCCCAAATGGTAATGAAATTATGGACAAGATGTATCTACTCTTGATAAAACCAATATACTTTGGGTAGATACTAAATGGAAGTAAATGACAGATGCATAGTGCAAGGACCTTAGTTATAATTTTGTAGGAAGTATTTGACAAAGTGATTAGTTGTCAATTAAAAATTTATTCAAGATCACCTACCTTGGGTACGAATTTAATAGTTCATTTGGTTATGATAGCCCCTAAATAATGTTTAGAAAAGGCTTCCAAATAAACCTAGAAGAGGTCAAGTCCAATAATGTCCCATAAGGCTTGTAATAATTTTTACTTTTACTTATGTAACAAAATCTACTCTTGGCATATTTTTCTTTTATTTTGTAGGTTCCTATGGAGTATGTATGCCAAAGTCCTATGCCCTTACAATGATATTCATTTTGATATTTAATTTATATGCATGATTGTGAGTGCCACATTCTTTAAGATAAATGATCACTTTAGGATTCACATGCATCTCAAAGAAGTGGCAAAATAAAATGATTTAATTTTCATATTCATGTCATTTCTCATTTAATTTTATGCCCATTTTCAAAGAATGACTTAATATGTTTATATATTGACAAATGACACCACCTTGTGTGATGTCGAGCTTCTTCCTTTATGCCCTTAGTCATTTGTTTATTAGCATTCCTACATATTTATGCTCCACCTTGCCCATATACACACATATTTTTGATATTCAACCCAATTTTTTATTTGTTATGCATACTCATACACTTGTTTCCATACATCTGTTATCTACTTTAAATTTTATTATTTTCATTTCCTAAGTAATTTTTATGGGTGTAGGATCCAACTGACTACAAAATTGACCATTCAAATTTAAATTTTGGTTGGCTCTCACCTATGGTTTATTCCTATTTCCTTGTAAAGACATTTAATTGCATTCATTTGGGGATATTGTAATCATCCAAAATCATCCTATCTCCTTTGATCATTCACATTAAAGGAGCATGCTAGGAAAATTTCCATTGATGAACTAAAATAAAATTTCAAGAGTGTTTGCACAACTGAAGCTTTCTAGGAGAGCATGAACCCTAGTGATCTAGTATCCCTCTAAAAGTATTTCCAAATACTGTCAATTAGTCTAGATAGTGAAGTAGACATAAGTGAATTTGCTGAAGCAAGTGTCATGATTGTGCATTATAATAGATCATTTATGCAAGAAAATATTAGATCTATATTTGTTGAAATGAACTAAACTTGTATATTTAATCCCTCACAAAGCATATTGACTATTTGGATCTTAAGACAAATTGTCAACCGAGATCTTGCATTTCTAATCTTAAGACATTCTAAATTGAATCCATTGACAAACTATTCTTCTTCTTCTAACATATAGCTAAATACCTTCTTTGATCATATTTTTTATTTTCATACTTTAAAATTTAATTTAGAATTATATATAACTTCAAGTTTCATTTATTAATCCAACTTAATATATACTTACATAAATACAACTTATTTGTTTAACCTAAATTAAACCCAAAAAAAAATATTCATTTATAAATATATGAATAATAAAAATTTAGTTTAACCTTTTAATCTTGTAACACCCTCAAGTTCAAAAGTTATAATATAAAATATTATTCTAACAAGTTAAAAAGACATTCTTAACAATTATAAATAAACAAGTTAATCCATATTTATAAAAAATAAATAAATCCTCATGACTAAAAGCTTTAATCTTGTAGAAGCCTTCAATTCATTCATGAAAACAAGCTTACTGCTTGCTAATATACATTTAAAAAACCTCATCATCGTTAAAATATCTAGGCTTATAGCTAGCGATACGACATTTATCAGGAGTCAAGTCGGAGGGACAGCTGAAATGAAATCATTAGAGTTTGTGGAGGCCACCAACCACCACAAGGACTCGCATAAGCTTTAAAAGTATTCACTGATAGAGGCCCCAGCTGTGGTTTACGACACTTGCACCGCCATCGAGAACCAGGTTGTGGCCGCTGACGTATTTTGATTCGTCACTGGCCAAGTACAAAGCCGCCTCTGCCATGTCTTCTACTTTCAGAGTTGCCCCCTTCAAGTTGGCTCTGCTCTGGAAAAATCCCTCCACCTCCGCCTTACGCTCGTCCGTAATCTCATCGTAGTGCTGCATGGAAAAGTATGTTGCAAGCCCCGACGGAGAAACGCTGTTCACCCTTATCCCGTGTTTCCCCAGCTCGGCTGCACCAGTTTTAGTCAAGCCCAGAACGGCATGCTTTGAGGCGGTGTAGGAATACGGAGCAGCTCCTCCCAATATCCCTGCTATGCTCCCCGTGTTTATTATGCAGCCCTTTTTGAGAGGGATCATTACCCTCGCCGCGTGCTTTATGCCGTGCATTACTCCCTTCACGTTGACATTCATCACGCGCTCGAATTTCTTCATGTCATACTCCGCCGCGTTCTTTATCTCCGAAGAGATGGTTCCCGCATTGTTGAACATTATGTCCAGTTTTCCATGCTTTTCCACCGCCAAATCCACGGCTTTGCTCACATCTTCCTCTTTGCTCACATCGCAGTGGACGAATGTTCCCAACGGAGCAACGGATTCCGCCAGTTTGAGACCCGCTTCATCTGCAATGTCTGCAATTATGACCTTCGCTCCATGTTTTGTGAACAGCCGAACGGTGGCCTCTCCAATTCCCGCCGCTCCGCCTGTAATTATTGCCACTTTGCCTTCCAGTCTGCGTTTCAAGTCGCAAAACACACCTATTCGTTAGTCTGCAGACACTCAATTTGTAGAAACAATTTAAACCCAGATATTTCCCCAATCTTCAATAAACCAGAGAATAAAAAAGCAATTACCTTCCCTGCACGGCAGCTGCTTCCACTCTGTTAGACATCGTTTCTGTAAAAATGAAGTGTAAGTAAACCTGAGAATGTTGTGTGGCAACGCTGCAAAAGATGGGATGCAAATGAGAGGGATAATTCGAATTTAAACATGCACAATGGTGACTCATTCAAAATATGTGCGCCAAGACTTACGACCAATTCATTTAGTCCGCTCGAACTGTCAACTAATAAAGACAGGAAAATAGAATCTTTCACTCTTTTCCACCAAAACGATAATAACAAACGTCAGTTAAGAAGGCAAGAACGTGATAATGTCAAGTCATTGAACGGACTCTTCAACTATTTACTAGCAATTGCACCTTGGTGTGCAATGGGTACGCCGAAGAGGAAAAAATTGGTTTATTTCTTTTTCACATTTAGAAAATGATTTTGTTTATATATTATTATTATTACTACTATTACTATTATATAAATAATTTTTAACAATTACAATCACCACATTAATTTCATATTTAAGTAATTTATTGTGTCTAGCTATAAATTTCTCTATAAATTTCCCTTCAACCGTTTATGCCTTTGGATTAGATGCCTTCACTAAATAGATGATTGATGCAAAGACCAAGAGACAATTAGATAAATATTTCATAATCAAATAATACTTAATTTCTATAAAGAAAAAATGTAGATTTGTCTAAATCTATTTCATTCCATTATTTAGCACTTATTATTATTAATTGTTTAATCTAGCCACATGCAGTGCATCCATGCACAAACACATACTCTAACATGTTAACATACATATAGTTTTCTATCGGCATAATCTTTGAACCTCCTTTAAGTGCAAGTATTAGTATATATACCTCTCTCTATATAAGAATTGTCCCCTCTCTATCTCTCTTTCTTTTTCCCAATCTCTCCAAAGATCAATTAAACTATAAGAATTTTTATATATTAATTTAATTTGATCTATATAAAAATATATTAATTATTAATTATTATAATTCATATTTATATTTAATAATTTTTATTATAGAATATAATATATAATAATAATACAACCTATATACTATTATATATAATAATAAATATAATTATATTAGATATAATTTAATTTGTATTATATATAATATATATAATATATTAATTATATTTTGTATATATTAAAATATAATTATTATTAATTATATTAATTTTATATATGTATTTAATAGTTTTGTTGAAAAATATATTATTATATAATAATAATTATTTATAATTGATTTTTTATTATATAAAATATACATTATATATTAATTATACTAATATATATTTAATTACGTAGGGTAAAGGATGCAGTAATGTTAAAACCTAAATATGCTCATTATTAAAATCTTGGCGATAATTTTTATTCTAATAAACATACGCTAAAACCCTCGTCCAAACCTTATTTTCACGCTGTAGCTTGTCAAATTGGAGAAGTGAAAGCTCAATACTAGCCACGAAGAGTTTGGAGGAGCAAAAACTAATAGCAGAAGAAGAGCAGTAAAAAACAAGAAATAAGTGAAAAAGATGAAAAATGATGAACGAGTAAGATTTGTTTAACCTTCTTGCATAGTGTGTGCAAAAATATTCACCATTCAGGAACAAAAGAAGCTTGTGAGCTTCAAATAAGGAAACACCTTCAGCATAAAAATTAAGTAAATACTAGCAATCACACCTTGGTGTGCAATGGGTATGCCGAAGAGGTGTGAAAGATCAATTTGGAAAAGAATGATGTATTTTTGGAGTACATTTGTGCAATGAAGGTCTCAATGGACAACTGATATGCATCCATTTACAAGGATCAAAATATGATAGAAAAATCTTTAAATCAAGAAAATAATCAAACTCCTTTAACATAAATATCTACATGCATGGATCCATTTTGTTTGGCATTGCTATTTTGTCACTATAACTTCCCCTTGTTAGATCTGTCATTTTTGGTACATAGTATAAATGTTTGGCAACTTTGATTAATTTAACTATCAAATATTATGACATTAGCAAGGCAATCCAATAGGAGTTAAATAAAAGAGCAAGGAAATGGTATTCAAAAAATATGAAGGGTAATTTTAAGGCAAAAATAATGTCCAAAGTCAATTTTTTTGGAGGGCTATCCATCTAACCATAGGATTCTAACCTAGAACAAGTTAAGGAGGAGAGGATTTTAAAGTCCTCGATGCTGTCCAAAACACTAACCACCTCTTGGTTTCCTATTCCCTTTCCAACCCCTCATTGAACTAACAAGACTTGTAATATAATCATATAATAACACTAACATCTAAGCAAATGATGATAATTTATGTTTGTATCAATTACTCTCACCATCCCAAAGAGAATTCCTTTATATCATAAGTCAAAGTCTTATTTTATGAGACCTGTGAATGCCCCCATTTTAGCCTCTACACTTTCTGCGATTGATGGCCTTTTCCTGCATTGTCGGTTGCTAGAGGCGCACTAGGGTTCCCGACTATTTGGTGGGTTCTTTTGAAGATTCGGGGTTTTGTTTGTCGGAGTTTGGGATTTTGGATTGCGGATTCTTTCTGGGTTTTCAGAAAGCTTCGCAATGGTGTCGCATGCAGTGCATTCTGAGCAACTTCTTGAATTTACTATTTTTAGCAGTGGTCCAGCCAGCACCAGCTCAGTCGACTTTCCTCTTCTGGCAGTTCATTGGGTAATTCTAATTTTCGGCTTAGGGGGTTCATTTTGGAGAAATAAGTATTTTAAAGACAATAATGTTTTATTTTATAAAATAACCCCTTGTCCTAGTAATATGACTTTAAGTTGTTTTAAAGAAGGGGACCTTGAGGGGTATTTTCTCATGAAGGAAATATTTTATATTTCTAAAGTCTATAATTGCTCAAGGGAAAGTGGACGCCTACTTTGGAGGAGTTTATACTTTATTTTAAAAATAAAGAGAAGTGACTTTTATCTCTCAAGGAGGGTACGCCATTTTGATGAAAGAGTCTTGGTCAAAGTTAAACCTAAAAAACAGCTTGGAATTAGGGCGCACTTTCTAGAAGCCTCCGGAGTCTTCTCTTCAGTCTATAAAAGGAGGCTCCCTCTCTTCATTTGGATCATCTTATGACTTCAATATTGTTATGCTGCCGAAATGGTAACAGGATTGCTTCGAGGAATGAATGCCTCCTAGCCTTGGCTCGACTTCGTGCTTGAGAGATAGCACCTAGTGGAGAGGTTTGCTTGTTTTGAGTGACTTTTTGTAGTGAGGTTTGCATTGTAGCTTGAGTTTTGCTTTGTAGTTCAGTTTATGCATTTCATATCAAAAATCTGGAGTTGTTGATATCATGGCTGATCTGTAGTTTCATTCGTATCTTTGAAAATAAAAATATACTGGTTTTGGGTATTGTCTATTTGGGTTTCCTTGGCAAGGGCGCCCCTGTTTGTCAAGTTGCAGATTTTTTTTATGAAGAATTGAATTTTATCTAAAGAAATCGCCCCTCTTGTTGAGCCGTACCATCTGGAGTTCTCTTGGAGTTTGTGCAAAAAATATACATCAGCTTTTGAGTCAGTTTTAAGGTCCATTCATGGGCGCCTTCATTCTAGGAGCACTTTGCATTTTGTCTCATGAGATTTGAGTGAGTTTTGGGTGAGTTATGAGTATTTTGGTCAAGTTATGTGTTGCTGGTTCTGTCGTTCATGCTGCTGGTCTGTCATATCAGATTTGAGTAATTTGCATTTCGGTGAAGGGTTTGTGTTTGGAAGGTCTTATTTAGCTTTGGAAGGATCATATCTATTACTGCAGCAGTGGAAAGCTCCTAATCTTGTTCATTGCAGGCACCTTCTTCTGATATTTTGTAAGCTGAACAGTAGTACTGTCAGCATTCTAACTTCTG
>VDFB02029597.1:0-33729 GCA_007258455.2 Sequoia sempervirens | reverse complement strand
TAATATGTTAATTTTGTAATAATTCAAGTCAAAATGATGTTTGAATGCTTTGTAAAGGCTAATTTGAATGTGATCAAGTCATAAAAAAAAGTCGCTATGAGGTGAAAATGCAAAAAAAATGCAAATAATGCAATATTGTTGTCAAAATGTGATTATGTAAACAAAAAGGCATAAATCAAGCATATTAAGAGTTAAAAGGTAGTTGAACCAATGGAGGAAGTTGGTAAGTTGGTTACAAGGAGAGAAAAGTTATAAAAATCATGTAAAGGTCGAGCAAAAGGATTCCATTGTATTCTTGAAGAGTTAGAAATAATAAAAGTTAGCTGTTTTAGTTTATTTCTATTTTTTTCATCATTTTTTACTGTTCCCATGTTTGGTATGGTCTGGTACTTCATCTTATGGACTCCCAATTGACATGGTTGGAAAGAGGGCAGAGTCTACTTTCTTTTGGTGGTGATTTGACTCATTTTCGTTAAGTATTAAGAAAGTTACATTGATTTTAATGAAAGAGGGTCTGAAATTCTGTACCTAGGTTTTGAGAGTCTAAAGGAGTATCTCATCACTACTCCACCAATGTAGGTCAAGTAGATTGGTGGAGTAGGTTAGGGATAGGATTTTTTGTCGTGTTTAGATGTTTAATTGTGCAGGAATAAGCAAGAATGCTTGGAAGAAGTTGCTGCTACGCAGGGAAAATGAAGGATTTCCACACACAAGTTGCTGCTACAGTCATGGTTCTTGAAGAAACAGATCTTGTAGGGTCTTGGAATTGTTGTAGAAGGTGTAATAAGAGGTGTTACAAAGTGTTTGGAAGCATTGGTCAGTGAAAGAAAGGTTTGCAAATGTTTTATTCAAGAAACCCTCCTTAATTTGTGTTGTTTTCACCCTATAAACAAGGGTTTTGTGGATCAGCTGGTTTTTATGGTTTATATTCCTTACAAACGATGAAATCATGAGATTTGTGGTATTTCCTAAGACTTTTTTGGGGTTTTGAGTATTTTGGGAGTGATTGGAAGGGGTCTCCTTTGTAAATCAGGCCTCTTTTTGTAGCCTTTTGACAACACACAGTTTACAGATCTGATGAATTCTTATAAACAAATCTTTTGCATGTTCATGTTTTGTTGATGTGGATGCCAAGGGGTGTCTAAAGGTGCATTTGGTTCTTGGAAACTTATTTTGATTTGTGTGTTTTACCCGATCTAGGGCATGGAGTCCTATTTGGCAAATGGTGCTTGGTTGCATAAGATAATGAAAATCTGATAAACAGTGAGATGGGTGATCATAAACTCATGAATCTTGTTTTATGATGAAATTACAGTTGTATTTGTGTTTGGATAAGGTTCTTTATGAAAGGTTATGGCAGTATGGAGGTTTTAACATGTGCATTCAATATGCTTTCGTGATGGTTGAGCACTAAAATCTGATTTTTCTGACAGAACAGTGATATGGGAGTTTGTACTTGGATTGTTTTTGTTAAGATGATGATGTTTTCAATGATTAAGAAGTCTGGTAATGGCAGAGTAATGATTAGGAATATGGTTTGTTGAAATAGAATACTGATTTGTTGCCTTGGTTGTCAGTTGTATTGAGGATTCTATGTTGAAGTATAGATTGGTGTTGATGTTTTTGGGATGGTAAAGATGAATTTGCATCTGATTTTGATGTGGTCTATGGAGGATTGATAGCATGTGAATAGTTGATGGATTTTGCTGAATAAAAAGTGAATTTTGATGAAAGTATAATTGTATCTTCTCTTGATTTGATTTGGGAATGAAGTTCCTTGAAGAATGAGTGTTTGGTATGGATGCTGCATCACATTCACCTTCAGGGGTGAATGGGTCCTTTTAGGGTTTCAAAAATCTAATGTTAGGATCCTATACTTTTATTTCTACACTCTTGAAATTATGGTTACCAAGTTCTGTAAGCCTATAGTTAATTTTGTAGAGCTCTTTCCATGATCTTGCACTTTGAATGAAAACTTTTGCAACTTTGAAAGTTTGAAAACTTTGCACCAAATCCTGCTCAACTTGATCTTCAACCCATAAATCTACAACCATGCACTCAAGGGAAAGAAAAAAATGTTGTTTTTTATTGAATGGGGGTGTGTCTCATTCAAACCCCTTGTAGGTAATTAAACCAAATGATGAAATAAAGGAATGAAGCATGAAAGTGCAATAATGTAAATGATGTCACCTTGTATTTTGTCTTGTGAATCAAATCTCCAAACAATCATGGAGTGGCCATGAAGAATGAAGATATTTGATGTAGGATGATGCTTATAAATGGATCCTCAATGCAACATTGACTTCTTAGCTCAACACACTTGAATACATTAAACAATTGACCTGATGAGAAGACTTTGAATTGCTGCAATAAATCTTTGAAATATTCCTTGAAATGCTCTAATTCTTGATCAGTTGAATTCTTGAATGCTTGATAAACTTGTTATATTGTGTTAGTATGAAACTATGCAAATTAACCCCTTATTTATAATAAATTAGAAGATTAACCCCAAAATTCAAAGAATTAAGGCCGACACCAGATCTAGGAATAAAGATAATTACATTCCCACCATAATGAAATTAAAAAATTAGGGTTTCATTAAGGGAGGACCCATTCACCACCAAAGGTGAATGGGTCTTGGCTAAGTTTCTAAGGCCAAGCTTTGGGGAGCTAACAGAAGGCCAAAAACCCATTCCAAATCAACTAAGAAAGGGGGGTCCTATTAAGGGAGGACCCATTCGCCATTAAGGGCGAATGGGTCCTGGCTCAACTCACTTAGACCAAACTTTTCCCAATGAAATAATTTTATATTTAATTTATAATTTTCAGGAGAGATCTTCAAGAGGTGTCATAAGGCCTAAGCTTGAATCGAAAGAGGGTTAATAACTCCAATGAATTAAGACCACCTAGATAAGTGTGAAAGTGTTTTATAACACTTTACAACACTTAAGCAAGGTACAAATTATGCTTATTTTATTTAGGAAGGGGCCCATAATGTTTAATTAAGCAAATAAGACAACACCCTTCCAAGGACCAATTAAAGCAATTTTTAGTTAAATAAAGGTTCTAAAATGATGTGAATGTGTACAAGACATTACAACACCACTTCAAGATACCATTAGTTCATTTTTAATGTCAATTATCAAACAAAGTAAGGGAAAAGGATACTTTTTCTATTACTACACAAATTAAGTCATTAGGCTTGGTTGAATGTCTTAGTGCACCTCCCAAAACCTAGAATCCATCATGATCCTCCATAGGCATCTATCATCAATCTTTGACAATGCTTGATCTTGTTGAAAAAAGGAACTTGAAGACCTGTAAAAACAAATAGAATGCTACTTGAAGACTTCACTTTTGAATGCTTGACTAATTTCTCCTTCCTCTTGACTAATCTCTTTTCTAGTAAGAAACGATTAAAAGACAGTTTTGTAGGCTTCCTTTCCAATTTCTTGTTTATTAAATCTTTAAAGCCAACATTTGAAATTTGAATTTGAAACCTTAAAATTCCACAAAAACATGTTTTAAGTTGAGTTTAGGAACTTGAAGGGGAACCATTCACCCATGGGAAAATGGGTCCTGACCTAAAAATTCAGGACCTAATAAATGTCGGGGCATTAATTTAGTTCATAACATTTATTCAATGTAAGAGAGAGTGTCGAGAAATAAATAAAATAAGCCTTGGAATGCATAATAAAGTGTATTAGGGTCCCAAAAATGAGGTTTTAAAATGAATAAATGAAAGGTCACTAAAATAGATCCAAATTAAGTGTGAAATTATACTTTCTCTTCAAAAGGAGTTCAATTTTTTATAGCACATTTAGCCCCCACTATAGCGGCCATATGACACTACATGCATATGCAAGCTAAAGGAATTCAAACAATAAAAATGATATTCATATGGATTCATTCGCAAGTAGGGAGAATGAAGCCCCCAAATGTAGTCCTCTACAAAACTACAATGTTACAAACTACATCCTGCAATACCAATTCATTAGTCGTTCACAAATCCTCTTATCAAACTTCTATAGTGAATCAAATTTGAAGGTAGATGTATGCCCCTTGGATTTTGCTTGCTTTGTAGAGGTGGAATCATGGTAACCATGAAACCACATCAAACCGATTAAGTCCTATCATAGGTTATTTCAAGTACAATACCACATAGTGATAAACAATGGATTAGATTGAGGGTGGACTTATGAAACCAATGCATCAAACGACATCAAAAATGGAGTTCTCTAGCCCCCAATATGTTGATTTGAATGAAATAAAATATGCCTCTTTTAATGAAATTAGGTATATATGAATGAAAATGACACTTTTACCTATCATTTTGACATTTACCATTCTACAATTTACCTTGGTGTAGAGTGATTGAAAATTTTGAGCAGATGGGCATACAAGCCTCCCAAACTCAAGATCCTTCATGAAGAGGTGGCACAGGGCATGCTCCAACATATGGTGAGTGGGTTCTTCTCTACTTAATCTTTGCATTCATATATTTATAGTACTTTTTTTATGCATTTTTAGAATGTTTAGGATCATAGAAAATAAAGTCGTAAAGTGTCCCCATTTCTCTCAAAGCATCCATCTTTGTTGCAAAGTGTCCCACTTAGTTGTAAAGTGTCCCACAATGGAAAAAGTGTCCAAGACCCCCCATCCAATAATGGCCCATATGTTCAACTTGGTCACAAAGTGTCCTAGAGAAACTTTAGTGTACTTTTTGAATATATGTAGGATTTATTTTGCTTATTTTATTATTTAGGTCCCTCCCCGAGCCCAACAATGTCTAGGAGGAAAACAATTATGTTTCCTCCAAGAGCTAATCACACAACTACCAAAGGATGAGATTAGTATTCTTCAAGATACTAGACTATTTTGGGTATACCTCATGCCACCTATGACGTATCATGATGCTATGTTGATGGCCCTGATAGAGAGATGGGATGTCGATACATGTACCTTTCATTTTCCTATCGAGGAGATGAATTTCACCTTAGAGGAAATTCACTGCATCCTATGGTTACCCATTTAGGGCAAGATTATTCAGTCTATAAATGAGTGCACACCTGAGAAGATGTGAGATGAAATTCAATACTATCTAGGGTGTCCTATCTAAGAGGTGAGTGTTGGACCTCACATTGAGCTTAGATGATTCCTACACAAAAGGTCATTGCTACACTAGCACATTATATTTTTTACCCCTACACTCACACTAGTTCTTGGTGGGCGTGACATGCACTTAGATGGAGAGTTAGTTCATATCATTTGGGACATGGAGAAACATAGGACCATTTATTCTTGGGGTTGTAGTATGCTAGCACATAGACACATGCACTAGGCCTATAGGATATCCTACCACAGTGGCCATGCGGTACCCATGGGCCTACAACTATACACTAAGATGAGCTTGGCGGGAGGGTGATTTGTTACACTAGTGGGACTTGACCACTTGGATGAGGATGATATAGTATGGAGACCTTATCTCATGATACCCTAGTGGGAAAATGAGAGACACGATCTAGTCAGATTGTAGTAGGGTTGATTTGTATTGGGATGACATGATTACATAGTGATACCCTTCTACTATCATCATGTCATGCACCAGTTTGGATAGATTCAGGTTCTAACACAACCATGACCTATGTATCGATGATTAGCATGGAGTGCCCCCAAGCATGGAGACACTTTTTTCTTTACTATTGATAAAATTTACCTTAGTGACTCAGAGGACAAGGACCACAACATTCCCTTAGTCTTTAATCTAATGAAGTAGGTAACACACTAGCCTAATTACAGTGGTGGGCTAGAGCATGACCAACACATGTCTTTCCTGTACATCATCTTGCAGGCCATGTTGTACCTCTTCTAGATCACCGAGATGACAAGGAGGAGGAGGAGATCAAAATAGATTCAGATGATGAGGGAATAGTCCTGAATATATTCCCTAATGAGGAAAATAATTTCTAGCCAATGAGAGATGAGTTAGATGAGGCAGGTGAGCCCCCAACTTCCCTCGAGGGGATAGATTCACCTCCTACCCAGGTCAATAGAGCATGTACAATGGATGTAGCTAGAATAAACACTCATGAGCATGGGGAAACTTGTGATAGTGGGCCATCCACACTTCCTACATAGTAAGGATCCATTATTACACAACTATACCCTGACTAGCAAGCTGGAGATTCAGATGATGATGTGCAAGTATTTATACTTTCATTATGCTTTCACAGTTATGTGTATGCTCTATATATATCATGAAGTATACTAATATCTTTAATAATTTCCATCTTGCAAGGTCCATAGTAGGGTGGCATTCACTCTACCACCTAGTTATCATGGAGATGGTGCCTCCATTTCCTACAAACAATGATATACCTTCAAAATACATGCCCCCACCTTCCATGGGGAAATATGTAGATCTCTTTGAGCTAGTTACAAGGTTGAGGGAAGCATATGAGAGTGCCACCAAATGTGTTGATCAAGCTCTAGAAGAGATTCTAGTACTACATGTAGTATACGATGACCTTTGAGCATCTCGAGTTCCAATTGATAGTGGGACAGAGATTGCCTTATGATCAACATCTCGAGGCTATAGTAGGAGCTAACTAGGTTGTAGGAGCATAGAAACCACATAGATTAGGAACACGTCGAGGCACTTATACAGGAGGCTATAGTGGTTGAAGAGGTGTGGGGCCTACAAGAAGTGATGATATCCATGAGCAGATTAGGATCACATTCTATAGTCTCACGAAGGATGCCACCACCAAGCCCTAAGGGGTCTAGCAGTCAAAGGCCCTACTAACTTTGTATTTTTTATTATATGTGCTTGAAATATTTATGCATAATATAGAGCATTTATGTTTTTTTTATGAGGCTATGTTGGATTAGAAATTGATGTGATTTATTAAATAATCTGAGTAAGAGTATTTAATAAATATCTCCATGATCTAATGTTATGTGATCTAATTAAAACACATTTATTTTACATTAAATGCTACATTGTGATTGAGTATGCTATGTTAACTTATATTCACCTATGATATAAATTCTAGAACATTAAATGCATATAAGGATCTAATCTAACACAACACAAAAAATGGATTTGAATATTATGAAAACTAAAGTAGTAATTTAAACTAACTTGAATAATCACTCTAGACTCTAAGAAACGCCAAGATCATTTTTTAAAGAATGAAGAAATTTGAGATAAAAATAAAACACTATCTACTTAAATCTAACAACACTACTTCAACATACATACTATTCAAAAGGGGTGTTATGTGTAATACCAATGTAAATGCATGGCATTTATAGGTTCTTTGAGAGGTGTACCATCTGTTTCCATTAATTTATAGGCACCAGACTTGTAATTTTCTACAATTACATGAGGTCCTAGAAAGTTAGGTCTAAATTTCCTTTTTTCATTTGGAGGGGAATTTAAGTTATGTTGATTCTCATATAACGCTAAATTATCTTTATTAAATGTATGAAAGATGTGTAATCATTATAACTACATTGCTTTCATTGGGAATAAACTTGGAGATGCTCAAGAGCATTTATACATCATTCATCAAGCATTTCAAGTTGATGCAATTGTCGTTCCTTATAGGTAGTGTCATCAGGAAGCCCTCTAAGAGAAATTCTCAATGAAGGAATTTCTAACTCTAAGGGAATTATCACCGAACAGCACCATAAACAAGATTATAGGGAGTTTTTACTATATATTTTCTAATTTTCTTATACGATAGGCCCACAATACATAATTTAATTGAGTATGCCAATATTTATTATTCTTTATTACCATTTTCCTTAAGATTTGTTCAAGAGTTTTGTTAGTTGATTCCACTTGACCATTTGATTCTAGGTAATATGGTGTCAAAAATGATGTTGTATATGAAATTTTTTCAAGAATTTCTTCACATCATTCTTCTTAAATGGAGTTCCATTATATAAAACTAATGCATAAGGAAGACCAAAGAAAGCAATAATATGTTCCAATATGAAAAGACATATCAAGCATTAGCTTTTATGGAACAAAGAGGGATACCTTTTACCCATTTTGTTAAATAATTTGCTGCAGTAATTATAAAGGTATGTCCAATGGAAGAGGGTGGTGATATTTTTCCAATATGATCTAGAACCCACACCGAGAATGGCCAAATAGGAACTTGGGAATGAAGCTCGAGAGCAAGAGCATGAATCAAATTGTGTTCTTGACATTTATGACATTTCTTAATGTGAGAAAAATAATCGTGTTCCATTGTCTCTAATAATATCCTATATGGATTAAATTTTGCACTAATGATCTTCCTCCAAAATTTCATCCACAAGCACCTACATGAGTTTCTTCAAGTGCTATAGGAATTTTTTTACTTTATAGGAATCTAAGCAAGAGACCATCAAATGATCATCTATATACAACATCCATGAGAACTATGTATTTAGATGCAGGTTTTCAAAGATGAGCTCAAGTGTTCTTAGTTGTAGGCTTAGGAAAGGTACCTTATTTTAAATAGTTGAATATTAGTGTGTACCAATCATTAGATTTTTCAACATTGGTCAATTACACTTATTTAACTTTGTCATCTATCAAAGGTTTTAGGATTATGTGGATTGTAAATGTGAAATTTACAAAAGGATCTTCAAGAGATACAAGGGATGTAGTGCTTTCCATTGCATCTACATGTTGATTATCCTTTTATGGTATGTTGTCAATGGTATATGATTCAAAGCATTCTAATAATGTCATTCTAAGGTCTTTATACTTGGAAAAATTGTCATGTTTCACTTGATATGAACCACTTATTTGCTTAATGATTAATTAAGAATCACCAAATATCCTAATATCTTTAACACTAAGGGCTAAAGTTGCACGTAATCCAACAATTAAAGCTTCACACTTTGCAATGTTATTTGTACATGTATAGGGAGTTTAATCGATAAGGTTAGGGAATAGGGTTTCTAGAAGGAAGAATTATTATAACTCCCACTCCAGAGGTAGCTCTACACTTAAATCCATCAAAGTATAATTCTCATGTTTCTTTTTTGTTAGTCAACACACTTTTGTTAGGGAATGAGTTTGTATTAGGTAATGCTAAGGGAGAAGGTGCATTAGATAAATGGTGAGTTAAGGCTTTTCCTTTAATTTCCTTTCAAGAGATAAATTTAAGATCAAACTCAGTTAAAAACATAACCCATTTAGCTAAATGTCTCAATAAATCAATTTTAGAAAAAAGGTGTTTTAAAGGATCAAACTTTGTCATCACATGAATTTTCAATTTTAATAAGTAATGTCTCAATTTACTAGTAGAAAATACAAGATCCAAATATTGTTTTTCTATCATTGTATATTGTGTCTCGTAGTCAATCAGAGTTTGGCTAATGTAGTAAATAGGATATTCTTTAGCATTATCATCTTGTTGATCCCACAATGCTGCTAGAGCATGGGCCGATTTTGTCAAGTATAAAGGATAAATGGTCTTTCTTGCATGGTGGGTTGTGAAACAGAAGGAGAAGCTAAGTATTCCTTTAGATTTTCAAATGCTTGCTTACAATCCTTGTTCCAATTAAATTGTGATTTTTTCTTAAGAAGTTGTGTAAAGGGGAGGGTCCTATCCACTAAGGATCCTACAAAACAAAAAATAGCCTAAATCCTTCCTTATAATGTACATAATTGAGAAATATTTTTCGGGGATGGCATATTAATGGTAGCATCAATTTTCTTGATTTCCACCTCAATGCCTCTGGAAGATATTATAAAACCTAAAAAAAATCCACTATCCACACTAAAGATAGACACACTTTTTTGGATTCAATCTCATGTTATACTTACACATTCTTTCAAATACTTTCCCTAAGGATATTCACATTATCTTGTTGAGTTAAAGATTTGGCTAGGATATCATCAACATAATCTTCCAAAATCTTATGTATGTAATCATGAAATATCAATGTCATATCTCATTGATATGTTGCGCTTGTGTTCTTTAATAAAAAATCCATAACCACCCAACAAAATGTCCCCCAAGCTATAGTAAATATTGTCTTGTATTGATCTTGAGGGTTGATAAAGATTTTATTATATCTCGAGAATCCATCCATGAATGAAAAAAAATCATGGCTCACAATTGAATCTACTATCATGTCAATATTAGGAGGGGGTAAGTCATCATTTAAAGATGCTTTATTCAGGTCTCAAAAATTTGTACACATCCTAATACGATTATCAAGTTTTGCAACTGTGACAGTGTTTGAGATCCATGGAGAATATTCAATAGGTCAAATATAGCTTGCTTCAAGGAGTTTCTTAGTCTCAGCTTTAACCAATAAATCTAGTGTAGGATTCATCTTGTGTATCTTTTGTCTTATTGGTTTAGCATCTTTTGCAAGGACTATGTTATGTGTCACTATCTTAGAATCAATACCCGACATGTCTGAATAAGTCCAAGCAAAGAGTTCATGAAATTCATGTAATAATGTTGCATTATCTTATTCATCCTCATCAAGGAACTTTCCCATTTCAATCATTCTTTCTTCATTAGATGTGTCCATTAGTACCTGTTGAATGTATCTCCTATAGGGAGTGCATTTTGTCTCAAAATTTTAGGAGTGAATTCTTCTTTGTCTTGTTCAATGTCATTAATTTCCTTGTCTTCATCAACATGCTTAGTACTAACCATAGCACAAGTTACTCCTCATTTGTGATGAGAAGTTCATGACTTTTTATAAGCTCCTAAAATTTCTTTCAGCGCTTCATCATCTTCAAAGTATTCCAATGACTCATTACTTGTATCAATTAATTCGAGATTATTTAAAGTGACGGTTATCTTAGAAGAGTTACACATGATGGTGTTGATGTTGAGTGTCAAATTTTTGTAGCTTTTGTTATCTTAGAAGGACAATATCCAAGACCTTTATTTGTTTCTTTTGTGTTAGGCTCTATAGGAACACAAATGTGTTATTATTTTCTACCACATCCTTTCCACTATAACCAATTTTTTTCAAGAGATCATAACCTCTTCCATAAATTCTTTCCATTTCTTTCAAACTTAATGGTTGTTTGAATAATCAACTTCATCAAAAGTTTTTGTATAACTTGTGTCTTCTTCTCTAGTGAATGAAGTAGATTCTTGTGATGGTCCTTTAGATTTTTCTGTTGACATTACCATTGGTTCTTTTCCTTTTTTAGGTCCTTTTGTTGTGATCTTGTATTCTCCCATGAATGTTGGTGTGAAATATAAGGAACCCCAATTGTCTTCCAATAACTTTGTGGCTTCTTGAATATGTTTTTATTTTTCTTGCTCTTTCGTGATTTTGAATTTTGAAGTTAGTATCAATATTTTCAAAGGACTTTGCTTATGATTCTTAGTGTGTAAACAACTTTCAGGTTCAAGGTCAGCCTTGAATGTGTAAACTTTATTATTATTGGCATACTTCATTAAATGTTGAAGATTCGAAGGTACCACATGCATTTCATGAATCCATAGTCCACCTAAAAGAAGATTATATAAGATATCTTAAGGAATAACATGGATAGTAGTTTGCAATGTGGCATTTCCAAGTGTAATAGGTAATGTGATCATGCCAAGCAGTTGCTTTCCTATGTTATCAAATCCATGAATGGACAAAGAATTAGGTTCAATCTTTCTCTTATCCATTCCAATCTTATCAAAAAGGTTTGCACTACACACATTAAGGGTTGAGACATTTCTCTTTATTCCTCTCCTATTAATAATGGCTATGATGATAGAAGCTTCATGTTTTTTTTGAACTTCCAAAAAGGGTAACTCTTTATGGTTAAAAAAATGTCTATATTAACCTCATTCATTCCTTGAATTAGAGTTGCCAAATAATTTTAATTTGCACTCGAAGGAACCAAAACTTTTTGTAAAGCTATTTGAAGCATACTATGGTAATAAGGTGAGTCTTGAATAAGATCCCATGAGGATATCTTAGCAGGAGTATTCTTAAGTTGTTCAACAAGATCATGCTCCTTTCCACTATGTAAAGTAAATCGAGGAGCACTAGGAAAGATACATTGAGTTAATAGTAATCAAATTGGAGTGGTTTTTTGTTGCCTATTGTCCCTTGTATTAAATGCGTGAGCAACAATATTGCAACCCGATTGTTGTGAACCATTATTACTATCAAGTTGCCTTGTAAAGTTCTAGATATCTCCTAGTTTTAATTATTTATTTTTAGGCACTTGCAAGATAAGCATAGGTTATTTTTATACTTGAGGTTGATGTGAGGGTGGGTAAAGGATAAGTTGAGGTGTGATTACATTAACATATCTTTGTTTCATTTTTTCATGAAAAGACTTAGTGCATGAACCTTGTGAGATGAAGTCTTCAAGGGCTTCATCTAACATATCAAAGTCATCACTACTAAAGGGCTTGAGGGATAGATTAACTTGGAAAAAGAGATTTGATATGATCAAATTACTATGCTTTTTCCAAGAGTTTCATTGATTTGTTTTGTTTTATTTGATGTTTTTGGTTTTTTGTTTATATTTTCTAATGATTACAAAATGTAAACTAATCTTTTTAATCTATGAAATGATGATGAAAGTAAAGGAAAAATACAGAAATATAATGTTATATTTAACTGAAATATGAAAGAAATGTTTTTCAAAATGTTGCAAAATATAACTAAATAAGCAATAACTTGAATGCATAAATAGACTGTCTTGGAAAGGTACTGCTCAATCTAAAAAATAAAAAATTAAAGCCAAAACAGAAGGAAAATTTCACTCAAAAACTCTTCTAAAATGCTTGTACAAGGATGCATTCACCCATGGGTGAATGTGTCCTTACTCAAGGTTTTTGAAAATGAACTTTTACAAGGTCTGAGTTATTACATGCAATTTCTAGTTTTGATCTATAACAGGGGATTTTGTAATAGATTTTCAAAATCAAGGTATGTAAATGCAAGTTTAACTAAGGTCAAATGATGAACTAGGTGACTATTTTTAGAATGAAATTTTAACCTAAATATGAATTTAGATGACTGAATAATGATCTTGATGATAGTATAATGAAAAATTAATGCAAAATTAATGCAATTTTTTTTTTTTATGAATTTAAGTGATGCAAACATGCAAATTTAACCCTAGAATGCAATGTTCACTAATGCAAGATTAAATAACCCTAAATGTAATGCAACTAATGTAAATATAATGCAAGATAGTGTAAAAATTAGATCTAGGGTGAAATAGACTCCAATTTTCATAAATTTGTCGTACAATGTCAGGTTCACTGAAATGAAAGGAAGAAAAATAGGGTTTCCCAAAATGGAAAAGTAAGTCCGAAAGGAGGAAGTACGCACTATCTTCCTCAATTCATGAGGAAATGAGATCCTCACCTCAAATTTATTAACAATACTTAGGTGAATCAACTCAAGGTGAGAATCTTAGATTTCCTTATGCTTGAAGGATAGGGGTTAAGGCCAAACAACACTTTGGGGAGAAGAACTAAAAATAGAAAATCAACTCCAAAATGCAATATATCACTTGGATTTTGAGGATTAAACATAAACTAATAGAAACAATAAAATTTATGGAAAATATGAGGAGGGAATAACTGGAACCTATCACAAAATGTTGTTTCTACAAGCATGATAGGGACTCATTTGCTGATGGGAAAATGGGTCTAGGTAGCAATTTCTATAAAATTATAGATTTGAGACTTGTTTATGATAAATATGCAAAACAAGATTATTGTTTGGTGGTGAATGGGAGTTTTCCCTCAATCAAAACCTTAGTTTAGTAATCAAACCTTCATAAAGTATAGATTTAAAACATGAAAGTGTGTGCAAGCCCTAATCTTAAGCATTTCTAAGATTACAAGATCTTAAACCCTATTCAAATGTGTTAGAATAGAATCCCTAAATGAAACATGAGTTCCGGTGAAGACCTACTTTTGGAGATATGTTGGTGTAATTAATTATTAATTACACATTTGCATAAGTTTACTTAGGCATATTTATTTCCTAGGATATAGGATCTTATCTTTATCTTATCGAGCTATCTTGTTGCTCAAGATAAGATTAGGTTTAGGCATCTTTGCTTTTATAAAGCAAATTATCTTTTGTAATTAATTGATCACTTTCGAATATATCAATTTGCATGTTTTTATGCAATCTCTGCTTTTTCGTTTTCTTCTTCTGTGGAAGGAATATTTTGGTTTGCAATCAGATCTTGGCAATTCTAACATGGTATCAGAGCCTCGATTAGCAGCCCCTTCTCAGCATTTTTGGAGGATTTCGTTGCAGAGCTCGTTCGGAGTCCCTCGAGGGTTTCAATCCTTGAGTACATTTATGCAGCATCTTGGATCAGATCGGGGTTTTCCGTTGGATTCAGAGCGCTGGAAAAAGTCAGAAATGGCTTTCGTTTTATTCATTTTCATCACCGATTGCCAGATCTGCGAGGGTTGTAAGATCGGTGATTTATCTGTTAGATCTGGGGGTCGCCTGATTTTCGGAGCACTTTGGGCCCAAACGGACCTCGCCGTTGGATTCGGCCCAAAAACCCCATTTTCATATAAAACAGGATTTGGACACTGTGGGAAGCAAAATTTCACGAGGCGTGCGGTATACGACTCGAGGCATTTGAAAAAAAATCAAAAAATATTAAAAATCAAGTTTTTGGCGAAGGTTTGCTGCCAGCACAAATGTCGATGCCGGCGCCGGGCGCCACCGGCGGTTACCCCACCGTTACGCCACCCGTCGCGCGCTTCCCCATTTCCGCCCCCGTGGGCCTTTCACTGCGCAGACCAGGGTCATATTGGGGACCGAACCCCTCGCCTCAGCCCCCGTCGGGTTAAGCCCCGGGCCTGGTCCTATTGGCAACCGAGGGCTTCGGCCTTAGTCCCAGCGGCAGCCCCTGGTCCTACATACGACCAGGGGCCGAATATTTTTAGCCCCTGAGGGCTCTACATGGCTGAATCAGACCTTTTTGGAGCAGTTTCACGGAAACGATCATAACTTTCTCATACAGCGTCATTTTTTTGCAAATAAGATATCGTCGGAAAGCTGTTTCCGAGATCTACATAATGGTACTGGTTTGGTTTTCTGGTTTTTCCATTTTGATATTTTTTTCTGCCTCGGAAGTCAGATGTTGCTGTTTTCACTCCGGGACACATATCTTTTCACTCGCTTGTCCGATTTTCGCGATTTTTGCGGCATTGGAAAGCTGGTTTCGGCCTCTATGCAGATATGAGGTCATTTCCAGAAAATGTATAACTTTTTTTATGCATGCATTCATTTTTGTTTAGTGTGCTAGGTTTGCATTTTCATCTATGTTTCTATAATTTTGCATTATCTCCTTATGCAATCATTGGGTATTGTAATAAACGAACTGATATAAAGTTCCATTAAGGGGGGTTATTGCATCCATATTTCATTTTGGTGACAACTCGCATGAGTTTGTCTGGTTTCCTGTTGTCTCTTTTTAGCCACATTCTTGTCTTGCTTGACACATATCAGATTCATCGGTTCACACTTCAGATTGAGAGCCTATGGTTAATGATCCACATTGGATCCATCTTAGTTTGAGGGCCATGTTTTTTATGGTTATTGTTCCAGAGTCTATTTTTGGTACTCCTTCCCATGGAAGAGTTTCAGTCACAGTTTGACATCGGCATCGAGATACACAACTTCAGATTTGTCATCATTATGGGTCCATTCATCTACTGTTGCTTACAGATTCCAGAGTTGATCAGTTTGGAGTTTTCGAGTGTTCCGTGGCATCGGGTCTTCTTTGCTTTAATCATGATTCCTTGAGTCAATCAGTGACTCTCATCCGGTTTCAGTAGTATACAGAAGAATATTTCCTTGCTTGCCTATATCAAGTTCCAGTGTTACTCACGAGTTCTTCCAGTATTCTTTCAGCTAGTTCATCTCTCGAGGGGGGTTTCTCTCTCTTTACATTTGTACATGAGTACCTCATCAGGCCTTGTTGCCGGGACTCATATTTGCATAATAATTTACTTCTCCCTAAGTTGCACTTATGGGGGGGTGTTGGTGTAATTAATTATTAATTACACATTTGCATAAGTTTACTTAGGCATATTTATTTCCTAGGATATAGGATCTTATCTTTATCTTATCGAGCTATCTTGTTGCTCAAGATAAGATTAGGTTTAGGCATCTTTGCTTTTATAAAGCAAATTATCTTTTGTAATTAATTGATCACTTTTCGAATATATCAATTTGCATGTTTTTATGCAATCTCTGCTTTTTCGTTTTCCTCTTCTGTGGAAGGAATATTTTGGTTTGCAATCAGATCTTGGCAATTCTAACAATATCAAATCACCCTAATAGATAATAAAATTGATAATACCTTCCTTTTAAAGTAGAATGATAATAGAAGATGAAACTATTGATGGGTATTTTTGCACACTTTCTCAACACAGGCAGTGCATAGATGCACTACCTCTCTTGAAAGGAGACTTCCAACAACAAGTTGTTGAAAATCACCCCAAGGTCTCTTGGGTGTTAGGTCATGACTTGTATGGAGTTTCTCAGTTGATGTATGTGATTTTTTGGAATCACAAGGCAGACTTACGGATGAGTTACAAAGCATGGGAAGTTGGATCTACAAATGGAGTTCTTAAGATGGGAGAGTTGTGTGTTTTTTGCAAGTTCAAATAGCAATCTTGAATTCCATTTTGCCATTTGGATTTAGCTTTACAATGTGCAATGAACCTTGCCTAAGGTTACTATTTAAAAAAAAAGGAAAAAGGGAAGGGAATAGAGAAGGTTCCTAGATCTGAAACTATAAATGAATAGTGATCATGGAAGCTGCTACAGTAGACAAACTCCCTAAAACTAAGTTTTTCTTGACCAAGAGAACCTACAGCTATACAAAACTAGTGCAATCTTCTAAGGACTACATATTTTCAGATTACACACACACATCATGCACATGTAATTGAACTAAGTTGTAGCAATGAAGTAAAGAGCTCAGACTCTCTTTGTAAAGTGACTCATCATCAATGAACGACAAAAGACATGAGCTAGAAATTCATCAAATACTGAAACAACAATCACCATCACCACTTCCATTCAAGAAACTAGCACCTAAACTAATAGGGAAGTTGAACCATGCATACATAAAGAGAAAACTCAAAAGAAACACCCATAAATCGTGCAATGTTACTTTCTATTGCTGTAGAATGTCTTTACACCAATTCTCCAACCTTTTTCAAATGAGGGGAAAGCCCCTATTTATAGTTTCCCAAAGCCAAAATGAATAGATAGGATTGAATTACATTGTGTGGCCCAAATTTGTTTACATTAGGGTTTCACCTACCCCTCAATATTCAGCAATTTAAAATACATCTTTTGTCTTTTCCCTATTTTTTCACCTAGTGTCTAGGTGTTGTAGCAATTTTTTCTTCTTGTTGATTTCCCTTTTATTGTAGTTGAAACTACCTAAAAGCTACCTTGTTACTTGATGTGCTTACAATGTTCTTCCTTGGATCAAACGGGCCTATTGATGACTGGGATCAATGGATTGGTTGCCCCTGATTAGGGCAGACATGTTATCATCATCTGGTGAAAAGTAGGACAACTCCCTCATGCCTTCTTCAAGGCCACTCTCTTGCATTTTTTATCATTGACTTCCTTAGCATGGGCCTTCTTCTAATGTTGACCCTGTTGGTGGGTACTAGGGGGAGAGGCGAGCATGAAATGAATGGTGATAGGAGCTATGCACTTTTCCTTGTTCAACTTTCTCAATGGGTCTCTTGACAAACCCGTAGTAGGGTCCTTGAATCCTGCGTACATGAAGTTTCATAAGTGCTTTCATACACAAATCAAGACAAACGTTAGTCAAATCCTACAAACTCCTCATTAGATCCATCCATGCATAATCAAAAGATCATAATATTCATATTTGGAGCTCATTTGGACTATAACCATTAATGTTGGCCCAAGGGGGGGTGCGCCAAGGTGGGCGATGGACAGAAGGAAGAAGGAAGGTAGACAACAAATGGGGGATAGCAAACCAGAAGGAAAGTTCTCGGTCCTCACAAAACATAGAAAAACCAAGATTTTGAATTATAGCACATGGGAAAAAGGGAAGAAAGAGTGCCAAGACATACTTCCTCAAGATTGGACTCATTTGAAAAAAGCAGAAGCTTGGAAGGGGAAAGTCGGAGGGTCACCACCCTTTGAAACGACAATGAACACACAGCGGCTTGGAAGGAAAGTCTCAGACGGCAATAGAGGGACGAAGTTCCAAAAACAGACACGGAGGGGGTGGCTTCCAAAAGGTGGACTGTCATAGGCCGACGAAAGGTCAAAATGGCAAAGGAGAAATGGAGTTCTGGAAATAGCCACAGAGGGAGTGGGTTCCAGAAGGTGGACCGTCGGGGGACGATGGAAGGTGAAAATGGCCAAGGAGGGACAGAGTCCTAGAAATGGCAACAGAAGGGGCGAGTCCTAAAAGGTAGACCACAGGGGTCTGATGGAAGGTCAAAATAGCCAAGGAGGGATGGAGTCCCAGAAACGGCCATAGGGGGGGCAGGTTCCGGAAGGTGGACCATCAGGGCCAACAGAAGGTAAAAATGGCCAAGGAGGGATGGAGTCCCAGAAATGGCCACGAAGGGGCCACGTCCCAGAAGGCAGAACACCAAGGGCCAACGAAAGGTCAAAACAACAAAAGAGGGACAAAGTCTCAGAAATGGCCACGCAGGGGCCAAGTCTCGGAAGGCTGAAGGTCGGGGGCCAACGGAAGGTCAACATGACCAAAGAGGGAAAAAGTCCCAAAAATTTCCATCGAGGGGTCGGGTCCCGAAAGGTGGAACATCGGGGGCTGATAGAAGGTCAAAATAGCCAAAGAGGGATGAAGTCCCAAAAACGGCCATAGATGGGCCCAATCCCAGAAGGTGGAACGTCGAGGGCTGACAAAAGGTCAAAATGACCCAAGAGGGACGGGATCCCAGAAATGGCCATGAAGGGGCCAGGTCTTGGAAGGTGGAATGTCAAGGGCCGATGGTAGGTCAAAATGGCCAAAGAGGGATAGAGTCCTAAAAATGGCCACGGATGGGCCGGGTCCCGAAAGGCAAAACATTGAGGGCTGATGAAAGGTCAAAATGGCCAAAGAGGGACAAAGTCCTAGAAACGGCCATAGAGGGGTTCGAGTCCTGGAAGGTGGACTGTTGGGGGCCGACGGAAGGTCAAAATAGACAAGGAGGGATGGAGACCTAGAAACAGCCATGAAGGGGGTGGGTTTTGGGCAGGTTTCGAAAGGTGGACCACCAGGGGCCGACAGAAGGTTAAAACAGGCAAGGAGGGATGGAGTTCTAGAAGGAAATTTCCTAGACCCCCAAAACTTAACGAAACCTTGGCAGTTCACTTAGGCACCACAAAAACATTCGAAATCCATAGGAAGCTTGTCCCCAAAGTCCAAAAATGATGAAAAATGTGAAGCATGCGAGGAGCGGCCAAGTCAGCAAGATCAAATGAAGGGAAACCCATAGGGGCACTTTCGCGAAGGTAAAAGACCTGGAGAAACTCAAGTAGGTGAATTTGGTCAAGGGAATTTGATCATTTGAAGGCACATGACCAATTTAGGCTTTAGGAAAGGGGCACGCAAAATGAGACAGGAGCAAAGCAACCCGTTGGGAGCAAAAAGAGGGGGTCCCTGCCTATGGTGGGGCGTGTGTTTAAAAAATGCACAACAAATGGTGACTTGCTAGGGAAATGCTCCAAATCATTTCGATGACAAACTGGAATCACAAACCCAGAATCTCTGGTTTTGATCTTCATGCTAGGGAAAAAAAACTAGATGCTCATCCAAAGGATCAAAACTAGTAGTTAATCCAACCTTTAGTATGTTGAAAATTCAAGTGTGTGCAGTTGCATTAATTCCCATCCTTCAATCACTACAAGAACCCAGTTTCGTCAAGTTAAGCTACGTAGTTTATTCTAAATCCAAAAGCATCTGATACATTGCCTCACTGCTAGTCAGGCATCTATAGCCCTGATGGGGTTGTCGCTATGATTCTCCCAAACATTGCTCTACTACTAGCTAGGCATCCATAGCCCCAGTAGAGTTGCTCGGATACCCCCAAAAAGTTGAATTTTCTCTTTCTTTTAATTGTCAATTCTTTCTTTCTTTCTTTTGATTTTTTCTCATTTCAATTCTTTTATTTCAACCCACAAGCAATGAAGCTCACGCTCAGGGCTAAGAATCATAGTGGCACTAAAGAAGAATTTTAGATTTTTCACTTAACTAGACCTCACAAAGGACTTACAATGACCTCCAGATTCTTAGAATATGTGAGAGATATAAGATTCTAGAATACATCAGAATCAGACCAACCAATGACTTATCCTCTTTGAATCAAACACCTAGATCACTTGACACTAGCAGAAGATCCTCACCATCCACTCTAAAAAATTGATTAGAATTTGACGAAGAAATACATAGAACAACCCCAAGCGATAAGTATGGTTGTTGTGTGCACAAATGTACCTAGCCAAAAGAAGAGGGACTTGGGCAAAGCAACAACAAAATAGAAGCAAAGTGAATGGAAAGCGAACACCAAAACTAACCAAAGTAAAACATTGAAAGAAAATAGTAAAGAAACTACCCTAAAGCAAGCAACCTACAACACTCCAACTAACCTAAGGAAGTTAGGAAAGTGAAGTATTTACATGAAACCTACACTACTCAAAAATGACCTATGTACAAAGATATTTACAAAGCACTATGTTCAGGTAGGGTAACCCGACATTAACATTCATTAGATTTCGCAGTGCATGCACAAGCAAACAAGCCATCATTATCATTCTTAACCATGAAAATTTATCTTTATATTATGAAAAAAGAAATTCAATGTTGCAGCACTCATGTTCAGTCACATCATCTTGAAAAATCAGCAATTGAGGAGGCTCGCTGAACCCATGGTTAATCTATAAACATGTTTTCTTCCCTCATTACCATAATCAAAATGAAACATGCAACTGTAAGTATTCATAGGATTAAGGAAGGATAGAACTTAGATGTCATCATGTGAATGGGGCAACATTGGATAGCTGAGAGTGAGCAAAACATCGTCGACAGGTGCATTGGCCACTTCGGATGGAGGCACTGGGTGGTGCAACATTTCATGCATCAAGCCTACATAAGGCAGGGAGAACAGGGCAACAAGCACTTCTTCCACATCTTGCACGGGATTGGCAATCCCTATGGGTTGTTCCTCGAGGAGATAGACTTCATCTCATTGATCTTCTACAAACTTGGTGTCCACTTGATTGTCGTCCTCAAAAGGCAGCATGTTGTCCCACTTCCTTTCTCAAGTGTTGTCCTTATTTATGTGGTGTTCAATGTCATGGGACAATGACATGGGAAAATCTATCCTATTATAGCCATCTAGAGGTGGGGGAGGATCAGCAATAATTATGGCTAAAGGACTCCAAGTTGCATCTTGTAGTTAACTGGGTGCTTCATCTCTGTTGGCAGCTATCTCAACACCCCCTCCTTTGTCTTCTTCTCTTTCTTGTGCATTCATCTCATCATGATGTTCACTCGTTTCCCCTTGTTCACTATCGCTACATACGAAGAAGGAACCCCTCTCCCAATCCGGAAACTCTAGTGCATCACCGTTTGGAGGCTCAAGGAGTATGTCTTCTTCGCTGCTAACATCTAGCATGTACTCCTCTGTGACATGAGCATCCCTCCACAGTACAGCTCCCAATGGGAAGAAATCATCAATTGATGGCACCTCATCAAGGGGACCAAAATCCACTGCACAATCTCCCTCCAAGAACTTTTCATAAAGCCTATCGCTCATGGTGTGCAAATGCTCTTCAAGAGGAAGAAATTCTTGATGATTGATGGACAGCATTCTGGTTTGATCCACTTCATCATTTGGGAGCTTGAGACTATATTGTTGTCCTTCTATTATTGTCCGAACACCTTCTTGATGACTACCTTCAGCTAGGTTGTCACTTGGCTTGGGTTCTTGATCCTCACGTTCCATCCTTGAAGAACCTGTAGGAAGTGGTGTGCTTGGCTGCCTTACTTGTTATTTGACTTGCTCGATGGATTCTTGGCACAGTCTGCATGTGAACTCCGAGTGTGATGAATCATGGATTCTGCACCAATTTGGTAGCAATAACACCTCCAAATCCACTTGACATTTTAGCTTAGACCAATCCCTTGGTATTCTTAACACTAGTTGGTCATATCTTTCTGTTATCGCATCCTCATCATCATTTGGGAAGGAAGGTGAATAGTCGACTTCTGTGCTGAGTGGTTGCTCCCACTCCTCCAAACCTGCATTTTTAGATGCTTGATTGTCGTCATTCATGAAGGAGAGATCCTCTAATCTAATCTCACTTATTTCTTTGTCATCGTTCTTTGTTGTCCTAAGGCTATCAACCTTGTCTTCTTCCTGATTTTCAACATCTTCATTGGCTGCCCCAGCATACACTGTTGCAGACTTTGTTGATTCATCTTCAACTTCCAATGACTCCTCTTCTATATTAGAGGACTGCTCTTTATTGATAGAGGAAAGAATTTCTAACCTCTTTCCAACTAAACTTTCGTCACAGCTTTCTACTTTCCTACAAAGATCAACTCCTTCCTTTTCATTTTTAGCTTCAACGTTCACTGTCCCAGCACTAGTTCATGTCAAATCCATTGGTTCCTCTTCAATGTGTTATCCTCCAAATGTTGACAGCTCTTTGGCCTCATGGGATGACTCATCCTCCTTGATAGTTGGTTGCTCCAACTTGTCCGAACAACCCTTGAATTGAGTGATGATGTTGTCACATGATGGACACGTAAATTCTGAATGTGGTGCATTGTGAAATCTACACCAACTTTTCATTAGTACTTCCTCCAATCTTAGTTCATCTTTGATGCCCAAACATTGTTGGATCAGCCCCTTGAATGCCTTAGTTTCCATTGTTTGTAATTCTTCCTCTGGGTCTGCAAAGGCTAAAGGTAGATAGATTTCCTAGAAGGGGATTTTTCCTTGCAAGACCCCTTCAATTCTGCTCAAGAAAGTCTAACACCCCAACTCATTTTTCCTACAGGTGCAATGTATTCAACATCTATCCGCCAACGTGAACTATTGCAATGAATTTTTCAATCTCTTGTTCAAATCTGCATGTTGCTTCATTTCGAATAAGCTTTTGTTTGCCTTCAAAATTTTCTAATTTTAAGTTTCAGCATGCGATGAGATCTCCCTATCTCAGATTTCTTCTTGAAAGTGTTATTTTCAACTTCCAACTTTCAACTTTGTAGCCTCAACATGTCATGCCCTCCTTCCAGCACCAATTTTGTTGATGGGTTTTTTTGCACACTTTCTTAACACAGGCAGTGCCTAGATGCACTACCTCTCTTGAAAGGAGACTTCCAACAACAAGTTGCTAAAAATTGCCCCAAGGTCTCTCGGGTGTCAGCTCATGACTTGCATGGAATTTCTATGTTGATGTATGTGATTTGTTGGAATCAGAAGGAAAACTTACGGATGAGTTACAAAGCATGGGAAGTTGGATCTACAAATGGAGTTCTTAAGATGAGAGAGTTGTGTGTTTGATGCAGGTTCAAACAACAATCTTGAAATCCATTTTGTCATTTGGATTTAGCTTTACAATGTGCAATGAACCTTGCCTAAGGTTACTATTTAAAAAAAAGGAAAAAGGGCAGGGAAGAGAGAAGGTTCCTGGATCTGAAACTATGAATGACCAGTGATCATCGAGGTTGCTACAGTAGACAAACTCCCTAAAACTAAATTTTACTTGACCAAGAGAACCTATAGGTGCACAAAACTAGTGCAATCATCTAAGGACTACATATTTTTAGATTACACACACACATCATGCACATGTAATTGAACTAAGTTGCAACAATGAAGTAAAGAGCTTAGACTCACTTTGCAAAGTGAATCATCATCAATGAACCACAAAAGGCATGAGATGGAAATTCATCAAATGCTGAAACAACAATCACCATCACCACTTCCACTCAAGAAACTAGCACCTAAACTATTATGAAAGTTGAACCATGCATACAAAAAGAGAAAACTCAAAAGGAACACCCATAAATCATGCAATGCTACTTTCTACTACTGCAAAATCTCTTTACATCAGTTCTCCAACCTTTTTCAAATGAGGGGAAAGCCCCTATTTATAGTTTCCCAAAGCGTAAATGAATGTCTAGGATTGAATTACATTGTGTGGCCCAGATTTGTTTACATTAGGGTTTCACCGACCCCTCAATATTCAGCAATTTAAAATACATCTTTTGTCTTTTCCATTTTTTTTCACCTAGTGCCCAGGTGTTGTAGCAGTTTTTTCCTCTTGCTAATTTCCCTTTTACTATAGTTGAAACTGCCTAAAAGTTTCTTTCTTACTTGATGTGTTTGCAGTGTTCTTCATTGGATCAAAGAGGCCCATCGACGACTATCATAAATGGATTGGTTTCCCCTGATTCAGGCAGACAGGTTATCATCGTCTAGTGAAAAGTAGGAGAAATCTCTCTTGCCTTCTTCAAGGCCACTCCCTTGCATTTTTATCATTGACTCCCTTAGGATGAGCCTTCTTCTAATGCTAACCTTGTTGGTGGGTACTAGGGGGAGAGGCGAACATGAAATGAATGGTGACAGGAGCTATGCACTTTCCTTGTTCAACATTCTCAATGGGTCTCCTGACAGACCCGCGATAGGCTCCTTGCATCTTACCTACATAAAGTGTTGTAAGTGCTTTCATACACAAATCAAGGCAAACAATAGTCAAATCCTACAAACTCTTCATTAGATCCATCCATGCATCATCAAAAGATCATAATATTCATATTTGGAGCTCATTTGGACCATAAACATTAATGCACGCCCAAGGGGGAAAATGCCACGGTGGATGATGGACGGAAGGCTGAAGAAAGGAAGACAGCGAATGAAGGATAGCAAACTGAAAGGGAAGTTCTCAGACCTTGCAAAACTTAGCAAAACCAAGATTTTCAATTATAGGGATTGGGAAAAGGGGAAGAAAGAGTGCTAAGACATACTTCCTTAGGATTAGACTCATTTGAAAAAAGTAAGAGCTTAGAAGGGGAAAGTCGAAGGGTCACTACCCTTTGAAATGACAATGAACACATAGCGGCTCGAAAGGAAAGTCCTGGAAGATGACAAAGGGATGGAGTTCTGGAAACGACCACAGAGGGGGCAAGTTCTAGAAGGAAAACCATTGGGGGCCAATGAAAGGTCAAAATGGCCAAGTAGGGATGGAGTTTCGGAAATGACTACAGAGGGGACGGGTTCTAGAAGGTGGACCTTCGGGGGCTGGTGAAAGGTCAAAATGGCCAAGGAGGGACAAAGTCCCAAAAACGGCCACAGAGGGGGTGGGTCCTGGAAGGGAGACCATCAGGGATTGATGGAAAGTCAAAATGGCCAAGCAGGGATGGAGTCCTGGAAATGGCCACAAAGGGGGTAGGTTTCAAAAGGCAGACCACCGAGGGCCAACGGAAGGTCAAAACAACCAAGGAGGGTCAAAGTCCTAGAAATGGCCATAGAGGGATCAGGTCCTAGAAGGTGGAATGCTAGGGGATAATGAAAGGTCAAAATGGCCAAAGGGGATGGAGTCCCAGAAATGGCCACAGAGGGGCCGGGTCCTGGAAGGTGGAACGCTGGGAGTCGACAAAAGGTCAAAACGGTCAAAGAGTGATGGAGTGTTAGAAACAGCCATGGAGGCATGGGTCTTAGAAGGCAGAATGCTAGGGACCGATGGAAGGTCAAAACGGCCAAAGAGGGACGAAGTCCCAAAGATGGCCATGGAGGGACTAGGTCCTAGAAGGCGGAATGCCAGGGGCCGACAGAAGGTCAAAACAGCCAAAGAGGGATGAAGTTCTGAAAACGGCCACAGAGGGGCCAGGTTGTAGAAGGTGGAATGTTGGGGGTTGACGGAAGGTCAAAATGGCCAAAGAGGGATGAAGTCCTGGAAATGGCCACGGAGGGGCCAAGTCCTAGAAGGCGAAATGTTGGGGACCGACAGAAAGTCAAAACGGCCAAAGAGGGACGAAGTCCTAGAAATGGACATAGAGGGGCCAGGTCCCAGAAGGTGGAACGTCAAGGGCCGACGAAAGGTCAAAATGGCCAAAGAGGGACAGAGTCCCAAAAATGGCCACAAAGGGGGCCAGTTCCTGAAAGGTGGATCACTTGGGGCCGACAGAAGGTCAAAACAACCAAGGAGGGATGAAGTCCTAGAAATGGCCATGGAGGGGCCGAGTCCTGGAAGGTAGACTGCGGGGGGCCGATAGAATGTCAAAATGGCCAAGGAGGGACAAAGTCCCGAAAACGGCCATGGAGGGGGCGGGTTTCGGAAGGTGGAGCACTGGGGACCAACAAAAGGTTAAAACGACCAAGGAGGGATGGAGTTCTAGAAGGAAATTTATGAAACCCACAAAACTTAACGAAACCTTGTCAATTCACTTAGGCACCAGAAAACCATCCAAAATCCATAGGAAACCTATCCCCAAAGTCCAAAAATGATGAAAAATGTGAACCATGTGAGGAGGGGCCAAGTCAGTAGGATCAAATGAAGGGGGCCAAGTCAGTAGGATCAAATGAAGGGAAACCCACAGGGGCACTTCCGCAATGGTAAAAGAACTGGAAAAACTCAAGTAGGTGAATTTGGTAAGGGGAATTTGATCATTTGAAGGCACATGATTAATTTAGGCTTTAGGAAAGGGGCATGGAAAATGAGACGGGAGCAAAGCAACCTGTTGGGAGCAAAAAGAGGGGGTCCTTGTCTATGGTGAGGCATGTGTGCAAGACATGCACAACTGAAACCAGTTAGGAAAAAATTCATTAGGCTTGGTTTAATTTCTTAGTGCGCCTCCCAAAACCTAGAATCCATCATGATCCTCAATAGGTATCTAGATCATCAATCTTTGACAATGCTTGATCTTGTGAAGAATATGAGCTTGAAGACCAACAAAAACAAATAGAATGTTGCTCCAAGACTTCACTTATAAATGCCTGACTAATTTATCCTTGCTCTTGAATGTAAAATCTTGTGATATCATGTGAATTTATCTCATCTAGTGAAAAATGATGAAATGACCTAGTTTTATAGGCTTCCTTTCTAAGTTCTCATTTATTAAATCAGAAAATCCTACACTTGAAATTTAAATTTGAGACCTTAAAATGCTTCCAAAAACATTTTTTAAGTTGAGTTTGGGCATTTAAGTGGGACCCATTCGCCTATGGGTGAATGGGTCCTGACCTAAAACTTCAAGACCTAATAAATGTTGGGGCATTAATTTTGTTAATAGCATTTATTCAATGTAGGAGATAGTGTTGATAAATAATGGGATGCATAATAAAGGGTATTAGGGGCCCAAAAATGACGTTTAAAATTTCATAAATTGAAGGTCACTAAAATAGGTCCAAATTAAGTGTGACATTGTACTTTATGTTAGAAAGGAGTATAATTTTCTACACTACACAAATAAAAGGCTTTAGAGAGGAAGGTTGTGGAAGATGATGCAAAGAGAGTTGGAGAATCTTTTGGTACCTTTGTAGATTAATTGAATAATTTTTTAAGTATGCAACTTCAATTTCAACCAATAGTATCTACCTAGTTACTTCACTTTCCAATGCAACAAGAGCAAGTTGACATGGATAAGATCTCTTCATTGCACAAGCTTCAACTACGTGATGTGTTTCATGCCTCTGGTCAGAAGGAAATATTGCAAACTCATCAAAAAACTATAGAACTTATTGATCAAGTTGTGAAGATTCTACAAGAGACAATACTCGTGAGAATTGATAATTCTTTATCTGCTATGGAGAATTTAAAGTTTTTATTTGATTCATTTAAAGAGTATTCCATTGGTTTAAAAGAAAAATTAGAGAAAGAGATAGATAAAAAAAGTTAATGATATGATATTAATGGATATAACAGAGTAGTGTGACTCCACACATAATAAATTTTAGAATAATCTAAAAAATGTACAAGATTGCATGGTGGAATAAAAAAAATTATTCCAATTTTGGATGAAATGGCCTTGCTCTATCAAAAGAATAAAGGATGAGATGGACTCCATTGAGTCCCAAATTAATAAGGAATTTAGTGCCTATGATATAGCATAGGACATTGATGGGAGAACTAGAACTATGATTGAGAATCTACACAAGAAAATTTTCCAATTGCAAGTACAAAAGGAGAAGATAATTATACAATTTGGTAATCTCAAGAATCTGGTGGATGCCAAATTCACACCTATCTACAGTGCCCTGATGAGTGTAGAGAAGTTAGATTCAATACCCACCACTTTGGATGATGTTGAAGAACTTCTTATGGAGTTTGAGACTTAGAGCCGTATTCTTGGCCTAGCCAAGAAGGGTTGGGAAGAAGGGAAGAAGTACTAGCAGGGATACCTTGAAAAGTTGTAAGTGTCAATATTTACATCTTTCAGATAATAATATTTAACAATGTATATTTATTTTTTATTATGCATTTACTTTCGTAGTCAAATTTTATTGTATATATGTGAATGGTAGAGATAAGAGGAATTGGTCAAAATTTTATTTCTCTCATTCCTACATGTATATATCAGTCAGGGGGTGTATGTATGTAATCCAGTAAAAAATTTGTGAGTGATGTCAAAGGTTGGAAAAAGAACAAAACATATATGTACCGTTTTTCCTTGATGTCAAAGGGGGAGAGTAATTTTGGAGAAGTATTTTTTGAGAGAAATTTTTTCATGTTTCCATCAATGAAAAAGGGGGAGATTAATGGAATTTTGAGGAGTTTTTCCTTGATATGTCTACTGGGAACATGAGTATGAGTATGAGTTGTATAGTATGGAGTTTTGTCATTTATGTCAATATTTTATGAAGATTGATGTGTAGATAATTTGGAAATAAAGTATGAGTATGTATATAGATGATAATCCAATGTATATTTTCAAGAAGGTTTGATTTGGTGTAAACAGTTGAAGTAGAAAATTGGCAAAGTGCCAAAATAGTGTTTTTAGTATATAGAACATCCAATATTTTGGTTTGCATTTTTCCACCTTGAGGAATCTTTCTCTTCAGTTCTAAGACAATTATTTTAGATGTTAGTGGAGTTTAAATCCATGTTTTCACACATTTTTGTCCTTTGGTGAAGAAGTTATAAATAACAGAACATTGGGTCTATCAGTGACAGCTATTACCACTATAGAATGTATGTTTTAGTGAATCTGCACTCCACCATAGATTGGTATTTGGTCTTGTGGATTTATGGGAGTTTTGATAGGTGTTAGTGTATCTTAATCTCAAGTTTCATGAAGTTTGGAAGTCTTCATTTCTATTTGTGGTTGAACAATTAGTGAATTTTGATGTAAGGTCATTACCGATGTTGACCTAATATGATATGTGTATTGTGGAGGTTCAGAAAGTGTTGATCCATTATAAGGATGTTATTATAGTTCTACCTTGACCTATCTTATGTGCTACAAGTTTGAAATAAGGCACGTGATGTGTGGGTTGAGCCGACAAGTTATATTTTTCATGATACATCTAATTTGGCCAACCTAATTGGTGTTAAAAATGTTTGTGGATGTAATGGGTATAAGTATAAGATTTTTTTCAATGTTGGATATGATGGTTAATGAATATGAAAGTTTAGTTGATGTGAATTGTGTGAATTTGATGTGAATGCAGAGTAAAATATAGTGTTAGTGTAGATCAATATAAGGTGTATAAATTTTGTGTAAATTGAGCTTCAATGGAACTATAATCCATGCATATTGTAGATATACAATTGTAACAATTTGTTTTGGCTATTTTTCACCCCTCTCTTCTATCTTTACTTATTTTTGTCGAAAGTGCTCGTCTATTAAGATAGTGAGTCTACTTGTAGTGATATTTTTTGTAATATGTTGTAACTAGTTATAATATATTGTGAGCTAATCCTCACCATGGTTCTTCCCTCTTTGGTTTTTCCACGTAAAAATATAGTGTTCATGTGTTATGTGCTTTGATGGTTGCTTTCATGCTTTCCTTTCTTACTGCAAGTTGAATATGTTATGTGGAATGAATGTTTAAAGTGGTTTTAGATAATACTGATTCAAACCCTTCTCAATATTCTTCGTGTTCAACATTGGGTGGTCAATTAGGTGGTTTAGGATTCAAACACCCTATTTTGCTACTAAAAACATATAGGGTAAGGAATTAATATTATTAATTTTAGGTATAATTTGGAGGTGAGTTTTTGACAAGTTGCTTAGGTGGTGTAGGAGCACTGGGCAAAGTTTGAGGTTTATTGAAGTTTTGATTGAAGTTGTAATTTTTGTTGTGTTGTGTGAGGTCATGTTGACCATCTTGGTTGTGGTTGAGGTTTTTTCTCCATAAGTAAGAAGTGGTGCAAGTTGAGTAAGCTTTGGAAGCTTATCTTGTTTGTTTTCAAAATAATGGACCAAGGTTGGAAAACACATTATATTTTACAGCATTAACCTTTTGGTCATCCTTAGGCTCGTTAAAAAGAAACCTAACTATTTCCAAGCCTATTTAAGGGGTACCTCGACCCGGGAGCAGGGTTGGAAGGAATAAAATTCAGTGAAGTTTTTGTGTGAAAAGAGAAAACATCGTTCTGAGTTGTAATTTCTGAATTATTGAATCTTGGTAGACCTTTTATGGATTAGATTGTTATAGTTTTGATCTGTACAATGTAGTTTTGGTTGTATTCAAGTGTTGTGTAAGGTTAAGAAGTTTCTTTGTTGCATTTAAAAGCTTTTGTTGTAAATAGTTCTTTTCTGTTCAAGTCCTAGTCTGAAACATACTGTATTTTGAAAATGTGGTGCTAGAGCACTTTTCCTTCGTACAAACTATACAGTCCTTTGGAAATAGTTCCTAGTCACCATGCTTGTAAATATGTTAATTTGTAGGTTTTGTTTGAGTTCATTGGATGCTAGCAAATTGATGCCTTAGGCGAGCCAAGGCAGGTCTGGTTGGGGCATTTGGAGAAAAAGATCCATAACTTGCAGGGGAATAAAGATCTTGGAGAAATTATTTTTGGAGAATTTTTTTGGTGGTCTTGGCTATGCATGGTGATTAGGAGGAGCCTTTATCAATTCATTTGATAGGAGAACTTTTTGACAGTCTTAAATCAGCCTGGGAAAACTTAGAAACCCTAGGTTTTTAACCATTTTTTAGTGTGGACAGAGTATGGGCTGTACAGGCCAAAACCCTAAAAATATTTGAGGCATGGGCATGAGAAACACAAACCCTAAACAAAGAGTCTTGGTCCTTTGGTGGGTTTAGGTTAAATTTTCATTTTACCCCTATTTAGAGGCCTAATTAGGGGCTCAAGGCTTGTAGCCTTTTCAAACCCTAGGAAGGGATTAATGGAAGCGATGGTTAAAGGGAGTCTTGAGGAAGTACAAGAACCCTAGATAGAGTCCCTTGAATTCTTTTTAAAATGTGTTACACCTCTACAAGTTAGCAAGTTGAAGGTGGAGTGAACTTGGTCTTTAAGGCAGAGTAAGGGCCAATGGAGAACATAAGGCAGCACCAAGGTTGGCTTGGTAGAAGGACAACTTATTGATGGAAGAGGGATTGGTCAGAAAAAATAGGGGAACCTAGGCATGAGTAGGGGCCTATAGGTTAGATTGGTGAAGCAAGCACCAAGGAGGTCATATAAGGAAAGACCTAGAGCAAGAACCAGTGATTGGTTCCTCCAACCCCACTTCCTATCAGATTGGTATTAGAGCTAGGCTAAAGATTTGGGAAGCATCTTATATGTTAGAGGTTGAGTCAAGTGATACTACCGTCATGGTGACAAATGTACAATTGGCCAAGATGGTTGAAGAGAAGGAGGAAGATAATAGGCAATTGAGGGAAAGGATAGCCCAGCTTGAAGAAGCAATGAGGAGTGCATAGTTTGAGGGAAGAATACTGAAAGAAGAAGAGGTTGCAAAGGAAGATAAGACCCCTGAACTTGACCCCATTTTGAAGGAGGAGCCTTTCATGAAGGCATTGAAAGCTTTGAGTGGAAAAGCACTTGAAGGGATACCACTTTTTAGTGGAAAGATGGAAGCTGACATAGTCATGGATTGGATAGAATGCATGGAGAATCATTTTGAGTGTGATGGAGTCACTGAAGCTCAGAAGGTGAAGGTTGCTAAGTCAAGATTGAGAGGATCAGCCTTGACATGGTGGAAGTTCATTCAGACAGAGAGGTAAAAAGAAGGCAAACAACCCATATCAACTTGGAAAGGAATGGTTGCTAAGGTAAAGGAAGCCTACATGCTAGATGACTATGAGATTCAACTACAAAATAAGAGGCAAAGCCTAAGGCAGAAAGACCAAGATGTAAACACTTATACTGAAGAGTTTCAAAAGCTTTGTATGAGGTCTAATGTGACAGAGGATGAGAGTCTCAAAGTGGCTAGGTGTCTTAATGGTTTGAAATGGAACATCCAAGAAGAGATGGCTCTTTTGAGTCCTAAAATAGTACATCAATGTTATCAGTTGGCTATCAAGATTGAGGAAAGGAACAAGAGGAAGAAAGATCAGACTTCTAAGGGTAGAGGCAAAGGTAGAGATCAAAGAGGACAGCATGGTGGCTACCAAGGTAGAGGCAGTGACCAAAGAAATCAAGGAGAATCAAAACTCACTGAGCATGGAGGTGAAAAATATTCAAGAGGAGGATATAAAAGAGGAAGAGGACCTCAAGGAGGTTCAAATAGAGGAAGAGGAGCAGGTAGGGGCAACTCTTATTTTGCAAATATGAAGTGTTACCATTGCAATCAAATAGGTCACCCTACTTATAGATGCCCGGAGAAAGCATCTTCATCAAGCAATGAAAAGAGAGTGGCCTATGCACAAGAGGACACCATGAGTCCTAAAGCATCTGAGATCAGTCACATAGAATCTGAGGTAGGAGAGAATCTAATGTTTAACAGAGTTCTGATCAGACAGCCAGTCAAGGAGGAACCAAAATAGAGAAGAGCTCTTTTTAGAGTAAGGTGCAAGATACTTGGAAAAGTGTGCAAAGTCATAGTAGACTCAGGTTCAACAAACAATATAATCTCAGAGGAGGCAGTAACTAAACTAAAATTGGAGAAGGTACCTCACAATAACCCCTACAAGGTCACATGGCTAAATAAAGGGCAGAGTGTTTTAGTTAATGAGCAAGTAATGGTGGAATTTTCAATTGGAGGCTATAAAGACAAGTTGGTTTGTGATGTATTACCCATGGATGCATGCCATCTACTACTGGGCAGACCATGGCAATATGACAAAAGTGCCATTTATGATGGGAAAGAGAACACCATCTCATTCAAGAAGGATGGAAGAACCTTCAAACTGTAGTTACTGTTAGAAGAAGGAGAGGGACAATCTGAGACACCTAACATTATGTTGAGAAGTGGTAAGGAGTTCCTTAAGGACCTACACCAAGGGAATGAAGGATATGTGGTTGTGTTGCAAACCTAAAGAGGAAGAAAAAGCTGAAAAGACAGTCTTACCAGAAGCAGTCCAAAGGTTGCTTGATAAATACAAGAGCATAGTCAGTGATGGTACACCTGCAACTTTACCACCAAAGAGAGAAATAAGTCATCAAATTGACTTGGCACATGCACAGGAACCTCGTGCCTAGCAGAAGCATACAAACTTACACCTAAGCAGAACCTAGAGGTAGCTAGGCAAGTGCAAGAATTATTGGATCAAGGATTGATTCAAAAGAGCATCAACCCATGTGTAGTGCCAGTGGTTTTAGCAA
>VDFB02029596.1:0-17023 GCA_007258455.2 Sequoia sempervirens | reverse complement strand
TAGGGTCCTCTGATTGGTGTTATTCACCTTGGATTGATTCTAGTTTTGGAGTCTTTTAAATGGCATAGTCTAAAGATGGTGCCTCTGTAACCAGAGCTTCGTTATTCGATGGAACAAATTATGTGTTCTGGAAAATTAGAATGGAAGCTTTTCTTATTTCTTTTGATGTCGATGTTTGGAGCATAGTTTTAAATGCATACAATGTACCAACCTCTATTCCCATTGATCCTGCTGAGAAAAAGAGGTATGAAACAAATTCCATAGCTAAGCATGCCATCCTGTGTGGTCTAACTAAAGACGTGTTCATTAAAGTCATGCATTGCAAATCTGCTCATGAAATCTGGGAAAAACTTGAAACTATATATCAAGGGAATGAGAAAGTCAAACTGTCAAAAATCATTACACTCAAACATCAATTTGAGGAGATGAAAATGAAAGATGATGAAAAAGTGGCTGAATATTTCCTAAGAGTTGATGAAGTTGTCAATGCCATGAAAGGTTTAGGTCAAGAGGTTAATGAATTTGATGTGGTCACAAAGGTCATTAGAACCTTACCATCAAAATTTGAATCTAAGGTTTCAGCCCTAGAAGAAAAGAAACACTTTGATCAACTTACCTTAGACAGCCTGCAAGGAATACTTACTGCTTATGAAATGAGAACTAGCAAAAACAATTGAACTAGAAAAGAAACTGCCTTTAACACTGAAAAGAAAGAAAAGGTCAAAGTTAGTGAATCAGAGTTGTCTGATTCTAAAGAATCCAATTTTGTTAGAAAACTCAAGAAGGGTTCAAGAAGATACAAGGGAAAACTTCCCTTTAAATGTTTCAACTATGGAAAAATAGGTCACTTTGCTGCAAAGTGTCCCTATGATGATCAAATCTGTGACAATGAGACAACTGAAAAATAGCCTAAGAAGAAGGTTTTCAAACCTAAACGAAACTTTAATTTCAAAAAGAAGAAAAGTCTGTTTAGTAAGGATGAATCTGACATTGAATCTGAAGATTCATCAGCTGAAGAAGATGAAACTTTGTTCATGGCTGAAATCACTCAACAAAATGATTCTAATGCTATTGATATTGAAGAAGGTGTTGTAGACCTTGAAAGTGAACTGAAATGTGCTTTACAAGAGGTTAGAAAACTCAAAAAACAAGTTCTTGCACAAGAACATAAACCAGATCTAGATGTGGTCTCTCTGAAAACTCAGCTTGAAGAAGCCAAAAGAGTTGAAGACTGTCTTCGAGAGACTGTTAGCTGCAAAGATCAAGAAATTCAAAAACTAGAACAAGAAGTTGTCAGACTTAGGAAGGAAAATGAAAAATATGAAAGCACTCTAAAACTGAATGAGATGCTCAGCAAGCAGAAAATGCTTAATGATAAAACTGGTATTGGTTTTGAAAAGGGTGAGTGTTCAAGTGACAATGTAAAAAAAAACCCCTCTTCTGATGTCAAACGCTCAAGTTCAAGTCTCTCAGGTTCTGGTAAAAACCATGGTCAGATTTTAAGAGGTAATAGACCCTCTTACAGCTTTTATTCTTTCTTTTATGGTTATTGCTTTTTCTGCAACAGATTCGGCCATAAGGCGAGCACCTGCAGATTTATGAATTCTAGAACACCCAGGTTTGGTCTTAGACAACATTACGGTTTTGTTAGACAGATCAGATGCTTTAAATGTAATACTTTGGGACATTCTGTCAAGCAGTGCAGAACTGATCTGCAATCTAAACAACAAAATTTTAAAAAGATCTCGAAACCTAAGTCTATCAACAATATTGAGCAATCTATGTTTATTCAAACTGCTTTTCATTCCAAGAAAAGGACTTATGGGTCCTAGACAGTGGATGTTCGAACCATATGACTGGCGACAAAGGTAAATTTATAAATCTTGAAGATTATGTAGGTGGGTATGTTAAGTTTGGTGATAACTCTGGTATTCAAATCAAAGGTAAGGGTTCACTTCTTTTGAATGAGGACACTCCTATCTACAATGTGTACTATGTGGAAGGTCTCAAGCACAATCTATTAAGTTGTAGTAAAATCTGTGATAGTGGTTATCATGTACTTTTCACTTCGCAGGGATGTGAGATTAAGAACAAGCTTGGAAAAGCTGTTGCAGCTGGAAGGAGGACAAAAGGAAATGTGTACAATCTTCTCGACACATCAAGCAATGACAATAATCAAGGTATGTGTTTAATGGGCCAAATTGAAGAGAGTTGGTTATGGCATAAAAGGCTAGGACACATAAATTTTGAAAATCTGGTTAGAATTAGTAAAAATCAGAATGTTAGAGGTTTACCAGTTCTTAGCAAGCCTGAAAACTCTGTGTGCAAAGAGTGCTTAAGTGGTAAACAAACTAAAATCAGTTTTAAAACAAAAGAACATTCTTCTTCGAAACCTTTACAGCTTGTGCATACTGATTTATGTGGACCAACCAAAACTAGGTCTATTAATGGTGAAAGGTACTTTATGCTATTTGTGGATGATTATACAAGAATGGTTTGGGTCACTTTTCTTAAGCACAAATCAAAAGCTTTTGAAAGGTTTAAAATCTTTCGTAAATTGGTTGAGAAAGAATCAAATTTGAAACTTAAATGTTTGTGATCTGATAAAGGAGGTGAGTTCACCTCTCAAGAATTATAGATTATTGTGAATAGCATGACATTAAAAGACAGTATGCTACAACTAAAACACCTCAACAAAATGGGGTTGTTGAACGTAAGAATAGAACTGTAAAAGAAATGGCTAGAACCATGCTTGATGAAGCTAAATTGTCTGACATTTATTGGAAAGAAGTTGTTCATACAGCTATTTACATTTTGAATAGAGTGCAGCTTAGGGTGAAGTCTAAACACACTCCGTATGAATTATGGTATGGAAGAACTGCTTCTGTCAAATACTTTAAAATTTTTGGAAGTAAATGTTTTATTAAAAAGGATGATGATAATCTTGGAAGCTTTCAATCAAAGTCTGATGAAGGTATCTTTTTGGGATATTCAACTCACAACAAAGCTTATAAATGTCTTAACATAAGGCTTAACAAGATTGTTGAAGTTGTGAATGTTAAATTTGATGAAATTTTGCATTTAGAAGCTGACACCTTGCAGGATAATGAGGAAGATCTACTTGAACCTGAATCAATTCTAGAAGAAGCTAAAACAACAAAGCCTATTGTTGAATCAGAAAGCCCTAAAAATGATGATGCAAGTCCTGAGATGGTTGCATCAAAAGCTCCTTCGAAGACTGTAGCTAAATATCATCCCAAAGATCAGATTATTGAGGATAAGAATGCAAGAGTTCAAACCAGAAGAAGGGCTGCAGAATATGATGAAAAGGCACAAATTGCTTTCTGTTCAGTTACTCAGTTTGAACCTAAAATTTTTAATGAAGCTCTCACAGATTTATGTTGGGTTAATGCTATGTAGGAAGAAATTGATCAAATTGAGAAAAATCAAACTTGGGAGTTAGTCCCAAGACCAGATGACAAGAATGTCATTGGAGGTAAATGGATTTACAGAAATAAACTTGATGAAAATGGCAATGTTATTCACAATAAAGCAAGATTTGTTTGCAAAGGCTATGCTTAGCAAGAAGGTATTGACTTTGGTGAAACCTTTGCACCTGTTGCTAGATTAGAGTCCATCAGAATATTCTTAGCTTATTCTGTTTACAAAAACTTTACTGTTTATCAAATGGACGTCAAAACTGCTTTTCTGAATGGCTTTTTAGATGAAGAGGTATATGTTGAACAGCCTGAAGGATTTATATGCAAAGATAAGCCTAATCATGTTTACAGGTTGAAAAAGGCTCTCTATGGCTTAAAACAAGCTCCTAGAGCTTGGTACTCAAGGCTGGACAGTCATTTAATTTCTAATGGCTTTGTTAGAGGAGGTGTAGACAGTAATCTATATGTTAAAACTGAAGGTTCTGATATTTTGGTTGTTGAAATTTACGTTGATGACACTATCTTTGGCTGCAATAATGTTATTTTAAGTAAGAAGTTCTCACAACTAATGGAATCCGAGTTTGAAATGTCTATGTTAGGTGAATTAAACTTCTTTTTGGGTCTTCAAATTTCTCAATGTGAGAATGGAATATTTCTTTCTCAAACTAAATATGCTCGAGAGATGCTTAAGAAATTTAAAATGGATGAATGTCATCCAGTTAGCACTCCAATGGCTACAGGATGAAAACTTACTAAAACAGATGATTCTCCAGATTCAAATCAAACAGAATATAGATCAATGATTGGTAGTCTTTTATATTTCACTACCTCTAGACCTAACCTTATGCATGCAGTTTGCACAGTTGCACATTTTCAGGCATCACCTAAAGAATCTCATGTTACTGCTGTTAAAAGGATCTTTAAATACATTCAAGGCACTCTTGACTATGGTCTTTGGTATCCTAGGAGCAGTGATTTCACTTTGATTGCATATATTGATGCTGACTGGGCTGATTGTCTGGATGATAGGAAAAACACCAGTGGTGCTGCTTTCTTTCTTGGTGATTGTTTAGTGTCATGGCATAGCAAGAAACAAGAATCAGTTTCTCTTTCCACTGCTGAAGCTGAATACATTGCTGCCACTTCATGCTATACACAAGTACTGTGGATGAGTCAGACTCTTTATGATATGGGTATTGATGTTTCTAAACATGTTACCATTCTCTGTGATAAACATTTCAAAAAATCCTATCATGCACTCTCGCACTAAACATATTGCTATCAAGTTTCACTTTCTTCGTGAAAAGGTTTTGGCTAATGAAGTATGCTTACAGTTTGTTGGTTCACAAGACCAGGTGGCTGATATTTTTACTAAGCCCTTAGCTAAAGAATTGTTTGAGAGGATGAAGCTTCGATTGGGAGTTATCTCTCAATCGTTACTTCACTAATTTACCATGCTTTGTGACAGGGGGAGCAAGTTCTTTGACTTATTTACTTATAGCTCTCCTCCATTCTAGATTGTTGCACTGTTACTCTTTATTTGCAGCTGGTACTCTTTATTATTCGTGGTTGGCTTCTTAGTTGTGTTTTATGGCATTGCACAATCCTCTCTTAGTTTCTTTGTCATTGAGGCAAAAAGGGGGAGAATGTTTTGTGTTTTTCCATCAAGGACAAAGGGGGAGTTTGTTGATTCTCATTTGTGATTGTCCTTGATGTCAAACTTCTCTTCAGATTCAGTTGATTCTATGACAGGTTAAACTCCGAATGGTGATTACTTCTTTGGCAAAGTATCTTTATTAGATACCTTGGTCCTTGGCAAGATAAATTCTTTACTTCATTTTATGTGGACAGCTTGGAAATTGGTTTTGCAGGATTGGATTTCATTAATTCTAAGGTCTTATGAGTGCTTTCGGCAAGACATCAGGTTTTTCATAGCAATCGAGATTCACATGCAAACATTTATTGGCATAATGGTTACTAAGTCTTGTCGACCCCACTTTGGAGATTTCATCGGCATAAGTCTTATTGTTCGCGGCAGGGTCTTGCTGAGTCTATTGGTGTCTCACCGACCAGTGGTGGGAGGATACACTTCGGCAAGTGTTGTAGTCTTCGGTATAAGGTCACAGCGATGATCATGTGTCACACCAACCCCGCTTGGTGGAAAGTCCATCGGTGGAAATTGAAGTCATCGCCATGAGGTCTCGGTGATATTCAAATGTCTCGCCGACCCCGCCAGTAGAAAAAGGTATCTTTGGTGATACATAGCATAGTCGTCATAACATCTCACTTATAAAAATTTGTCACAGCGACTTTCAGTGGATATTGGTTAGCGATAAATTTTCTTTTGGCATAGGTTTTGTTTGTCTCATCGACCAAAAGTATTGGACAGGGCTTTCGGTATAACTAAGACATGTCTACAAGATGTCTCTCTGATATCACAAGGCTACAACAATAGTATATGGAAACATAAAGAGGCTCTATTGGTATGAAAATTGAATTCTCTTGGCGATCTATTGTATTATGTGGATGTTCGGTGAAACATGGGGCATTTGTTGTAACGTCTTCCCGACTTTATGTTGTCTCAGCGATGATGAAAGTTCTTCGTGGGGACTTTGGTGTGACATTTGATCATCGATATGACTTTCCACCGATAATCATTTCTCTTGCCAATATGATTTTTAGGGTTTGACGTGCCCTTTTTGGAGGTTGTGCGAAAGTCAAACATGGCACTATATTATTCTATGATCGCTCATCATTCCGCCATGATAAATGAAGCCTGTGTCTTCATTGTTGCTCTCTAGCTGGTTATAATAGCTATCAGGTTGACTGGGTCGGTATGGTTGCTATTCTTGGTATAATTTTCCGTCTGGAAGCTCAACTGAGGTAAAATGAAATAGTGGGGTTCTATCGGTTACAGTTTTGAATTCAACTTACTCTTTGCAGAATTTATTATTTTTGATCATGGGTTTCTGGAAATGAAGTTTATCTGATTGGGTATTCTGAAAATGAAATTTTATTTTGGGCATTTGGGTGCTCAACAAAAACGTTTCAAAATGGATTTAAAAGCATTTGATTATGTTTTAGCAGAAGCATTTTGGTCATTACCTTATTTGCTCGACAGAGCATTGATTCTTTTTTAGTTAATGGTTTACTTTGTTTTGTCGTTACTTCTAATGACACTTAATTTCCTGACTCTAAAACAAAAAAGATAGTTTATGTGGCTCTACTCCTTGTCCATGAAGATTCTTGAAGACTTTGATACCAAAAACATTGTATAAAATGATACAGAAAAACTCTTTTCTGGTCTGGTACTTCTATTGTAATTCTGAGAGTATCTGGGCAGTATGAAATGAATTGTAAACACTGCATAAGCTATGTATACAAAAGGCATAGATGTTGTAAAAGGAGCTCTTCTCTATATAATATTTTAGGGATTCAATTTGTGGATTCTTAAGGTATTCTGTAGACGAGAGAACATAGTTGTTTATGCTTTACTGAAAACAGAGTAATCCTCTGAGTTATCATTATTGTTCGAAAAACATAAGTTGAAGGGTTTTGTACTCCCTGAGATAGTTGTCTCTAAAACGAGGGGTTGGTGCTCCTTGAGTGGTTGCTCTAAAAATTGCCTACAAGGCATTGTGAACAGTGGTTTTTGATTAAGCCTACAAGGCACTTGGAGTGGTTTTTCTTCCTTGATTCAGGGTTTTCCACTCAGCAAAAATCTCTTGTGTATCTTTGTTTCTGTGTGATGGCTCTTCTATTTCATGTTGTTGTTCTGTTTATTTAAATTCTCAATTGTGCATGCAAAAGATTACATTCAATACATGAATGACTTAATATTTATATTGAGATCAAAGTATAAATATGTTTTAACTTTCATTTTGAGCAACGAATATCATTTTTGGATTCACACTGATTCACCCCCCTCTCAGTGTCTCTTTTAACTCCAACACCTAGAAGTATTCATAAAAACACCCAGATCCCACCAGATTGGTGAAGGCATGGCACCATTCCATCCCTATCACTGCGTCCAAACCTAGTTGTCTGCTCAGGAACTTGTGACCAACTGATGCCTATCGCCTATGGCGCTGCAACTCCTCTCCTTGCAGGTCTAGAATGAAAGGGTTTCAATCCATTTTAATTCCTTGTTCGAACATCTACTCCACATTGTCCAGCCATGGAAAACCCACTCCAGGAATTGCTACTACTACAATGTCAATATCTCCCACCAGAATTGAGCCCTTAAAAACTGAGTGAAGCATAAGAAAACACCTTTCTGTTGGCAAGCTTAAATCCATCAGTGACACCAAGAACCAGGATGAAATGTCAGAATTGGCCCTCGTATGATTCTTGGAGAAACAATAAGTTTTCCCAAGCACCATTCTCATCGCCTCCATACACAAAATGTCCTTATTGTGACATATGTTTTTTATTTGCTTGTCCAAGATGACACCAAGAAAGGAAAACTCCTTCTTCGTGCTCTTCAGCTTCACTAGCATATCCATTTTGGTGGTGATTGATTCATTGAAATGCTTTTAATAAATAGGGGAAAAACCAAACTCCGCATTAATCGTCGATCGCCAATTCCACTCCTTATTGTCTTTTCATTTGAAACCTGAGTGTTTCGTTTCAGGTGTTCAATTAATACACACAAAATTTTGACATTACTATTGCTAAATTCCTGAGGAGATTTAAATGGAGGTACTTATGGTGTCCTCTGGATGTGTCCTGTAGGCATTTCTTCTCTCAACGTAGCATAGAGAATCCCACTATCCTTCTTGCTTATACACCAAATTTTACCATAATATCTACAGACCACTTTGAATGATGAGCTCATCAAATCTAGTTGAGCGTCCATCTATCCCATGGGAGTATTTAAGATAGTTTGCTTTCTCACTTGCCAAGTGTTGAGGCCCATGAGCCAAATCTAGCCATCTTGGCATAAACAGTAGTCCCTCATCGATACATGGGTCGCCACATCAAAGCTTTATTATTTGATCCAATTTATGAAATTATATTTGGTACTAAGGCTTTGTATCTAGTTTACTAAAAATGAATGCATGGGATTTAATTATTATTATTGTTGGGTGAGGAAACTATTATCAAATTGTGCGATATGTGAATTATTCATAATAACAAGTGCACATGTCACTATGTCACAATCCTTAGGCCTAAGGGATTCTAACAGTTTCAAAATGTTACCATATTGCCTATATATCTAAGTCATATGTTTTGTCAGTCCCATCATTCTTAATATGAGGTTGTGGTTGTTTTAAGGAGTCTCCACCTGTTGTTCAATGCAAGAAAATAAAGAGTGAGGATCCTTTCTGGGGAAGGTGTTGTCTTGGCACAACTTCATTAAAATAAGGGTGTTAAGAGTTAGACACTATTGCATAATTGGTTGCTAGTGACAACTATGCATCCAACCATCAGTGCATTAAAGAGCTCTTCTCAGGATTTGAAAAGTGAAACATTGAAAAATTGGTAATGAATTGTTGAATCAACACTTGCCTAAGAATTGCATTTGAACAAGTGTCATCCTTGCATTCCTCGAAAACACTGCAATCAAGTCATGCAGTAAAAGGCCAAGGGATTTCTATTTTTCATTTATAATTACCTAAATTTGTTGGAAAAAATAGTGATTATTATTGCTATAAATTTAGTAATCTAAAGTACATTATCATTAAATATTGAACCAAAAAGCAATTTCTAAAATCTTGAATGTTATCACATCACATAATTGCAATATTTTTCACTATTTTGTTAACTACAATAGCAATAGCCCTTTAATTGCTATGGTTTCATAATTGAAAACATGGGTCCATTCTTATATGTAGTTAGACTAGGTGTGTGTTTTAGTTTTCTTTGGCCCATAGGTATATTTTCTTATATTTTTAAATAGGTACGAATTACAAATTTGAAGTTATGTGTGGTTCTTGAAAAAATGACTTTTGTTACCTATGAAGCATTGCATGTCCTTTGAATTAGGAAGGAAAATATTATTACACAAATTCCAAAATTTATTGGAATGAAAAACTAGCCATGGGAATTAAATAAGATACCGCCAAAGATATAGGAATGATATGAAAAATGGCAATGATGGTAGAAAATAACAATTGAGCGTGCAAGACACTGTTTCCAATGATGGTCATTAATAAGGCCCATATAAAGCATAAGGTTCACATGAGTGAAATTTATTATAAACAAAAGGCAAGGAGCACAAGAAAAATTATTTGAATACAGTGAAGATTAGATTAATTATATATGTATTGTGCATAATTTTTGCCTTTGACGTAGTTTAGAGAAAATAAAATGGATGCACAAGGACAAGCTTCAAGTGCCAAGATGCTCAGAAGGATAAGGAGTTCATTGTCTTGACAGTCTGAAGATATAGTTTCTAGGCCAATAAGCAACAAAGTATATTCCATTGCTCCAGTTGGGCCAAAGACCAAGTTCCCTAATGTCGAGGAAGTAAAGAAGGGTATATGGAGAGATGCAACTCAAGTTTTTGACCTTGCAAAAAATGTTTTTGAATATATCTTTTGAAAAACACCCAAACATTGAGAGAAGGAGCACATGCACAAATGATGATAAAGTTCAAGTCAAGAATGCTTGAAAGATTTGGGATTAGAATTTTTTACCTCTATGTTGGTTCAATATATGGTTGATTATGTATCCATTATAAGAATTGGCAGATGCACATTGTTTGGTGTTTTGAATTAGGCACAATAATCATTAGAGGAAGGAACCTTCAAGTAATCATTAATGCATGTGCTATTCGGTAGATGATGAGAATAGATTATGATTTGTTTGGGAGTAAATGGTGACTCCCCAACACCCCCAAGAACAATTGTGACCAAAACCACTTCCACAAGAGAGAGAATGGCAAGAAAGCTTGCTTCACAATGCAAGATTGATTAATGGTTGAATATGCTTCAATTGAATTGATATGCAAATGTACATGAGATGCCTTTCTTATAAAGGCAAGGTTGAAATGTAGTAATGAACCTGATGTTGACAAATGTCATAATCCTATGACATGAGACAACAACCTAATCACCTAAGAATTGATGCATCCTAGCTAGATAAGATAAGTTCTAGAAAAGCCAACTAAGACTTCTAGAAAGAATCTTCTATCCTAAGTAAACTTAATCATGTGAATATGTCCCCTAATTACCTAGTGAATGAATTATCTAGGTACAAGACATTTATTCAGACCAACACCCCCCCCTTAATTGCAACTTAGGGAGAAGATTATTATGCACACTGCTATGCAAAGACTATGACTATGGGTCCTAACTACTAGCCCATGTTAGGTACCCATTTACAACGCAAACAATCTCTCACAAGCAGAGAAAAGGAGAAAACCCAGTGGGACAAAACTCCTCTCCAAAAGAGAGAAAAACAAAAATGATGTATGGAGGACTTAATGATACCCCCCAAGGACAACATGCACCATGTATATACAATAAATTACCCCCACATAAGAGGGAAAAAAAGAGACAAGATGTCCCCCCCACAATGTGTTACCTCTTGCAAGTATGGTTAATGTCTGAAGACAAAACATAATCCACCAACAATCTAAAAACCTTTTTTACAGCCATACTAAAGTGGTAAATTTATTTTCTTAGATGATTATAAAGTCACGTTACCTAAACTGACATAGCTCTGCCATAGTTAATTCAAGATGTATAAGTTGTCTGTTCCATGTTTTCATTCATCTTTTTTCTTGATGTGTTGGATGCACAGGACAAATGGGAGGGGGTGAATCAGTTGTACATTAAAACATTCAATCCCTCATTAAAATTCAAACCCTTATTATCATTTAAATCCCCATTAAGCATTAGCAAAATGTAAACATATGAAACACCAATGCAAACACAACCAAACACCATAGAACACCATATTTATGTGGAAATCCCTAAGAAGGGAAAAAAACCATGGTGAGGATTAGTTCGCATATATATGAATAGCAACACTGAATACAATTAGGCTCAATGCCCAAGAAAAGAAGAAAGGCTCACTACCAAAAGGACTCGTTGTCCAGAAGAAAGAAGAATAAAAGAAGACTATTACAAAGAATCCACCACTACAACTATGCCATCCACAACCTTTGGCTCACCGCCTCCAGCAACTTTAAGCACATTGAAATGTAGACACCTTCTACTCACTGTGTATATGTTAATATGTAATCTAAATGAAAACAATAAACACAAATGATAGAACTTTAAACTAAAGAAATTTGAAATGCAATTAAAATAAGTAGAAAATCTTCAGAAGCGTTCCATCTTTCTCTATCTCCAGAGATTTGTTCGAAGCTGCTGCTCTCAGATTGTGTAAGCTCAGCTTCTCCAAATGGCTGTCTACAGAATGAGTATGCAAAGGAAATTCTATCCTAGATGTTGGTGAAGGTGAAAATGCTGACGGATATGCACAGGGGCTGTGGATTATGCATAGGGGCTGTAAATGGAAGATGCTATGAATTGAAGTGAATATGCCATGATTCTATACTATGCTTATGAAATGGAAATGCTAAAAGGCTTATGAAGGCTATGCTATTGCAAATTGACTATAATTTTCCTGCTGAAAGCTTCTATATGATTTCAAAGACCGGACAGTCTTATTTATAGTTTTTCTCAGGCAAAATCCTGGCTGGCAAAGATCAACGGCTGTGAGATTGTCTGGTAGAATTGAAAGGTGAGAGATGGAGAGGTTGAGAGGAAGATGGAGAATGTTGGGAGGTTGGAGAGAAGAATGGAGCCTTGTCTTCAACCCACGGGAACAAGCTCGCACAGAAACAGAGGAATTTAATTTTCTGTTTTGGCAGTTTGTTTCACGGCTGTTGAAGATAATCCCCAAATTTATTAAATAAAATAAATTTATTTAATTTCATTTATTGAGTTTGATTTTTGATTTTAGGACTATAGAAGATTTAATTAAATATTTTGAAATATTTAATTATGATGTGACTTTAGAAGAATATGAAATATTAGAAGAATTAATTAAATATTTTGAGATATTTAATTATGAATAGATATTTGAAGAATTTAATTAAATATTTTGAAATATTTAATTATGAATGGATATTAGAATCGAATTAGAGGAATTAATTAAATATTTGAAATATTTAATTGTGAATAATATTTAGAAGATTTAATTAGAAAAGAAGAATATTTAATCTTTATTTGAATAAAATATTCAAGCCAAGATTATTGATAATTAATATAAATAAATCATAATGTTTATTTAATTAATTAAGAAATGAATAAGAAAAGATGATTAAATAAACTTATTTATTTAATCGAAATGAAAGAATGAACAATATAAATAAATTATTTAAATTTATTTATACCGTGAGATGGAATTCAAAGATTTAATTAAATATTAAAAATATTTAATTAATTACCAAATGATGTGACCATTTTAGGTGTATACATTTTGCCCTGTTTGAAGTGATGTGTTTTATGCATTGCTTCAAAGAATTTTGAAAATTCCCATATTGTTTGTCGAATATTGATAGGTATATGCCCCCTCGAACGATGAATTGATAATATTTTGAATTTTTGTGAATTTTTTTTTGAATTTTTGTGAAATTTTTTATTTTTATGATTTTGAAGATGTCAATTCATCGTTTGAAAATAATAATATGAAGAAATTGACCAGAGAAATGTTAAATGAAAATTGATGAATAAAATTGCCCCTACTATGTTAAAATATGATAAAATGTCCCAATTTTACCATTATATAGGTTAAAAATGTCATTTTCCATGTCATTTTCCATTTTAACCTAGTAAAATTTGCAAATTGTGAGCTCTGGATTGAGAAAGATGGCACTTCCCATTCACCAGCACCGTTTCGAGTGTATCCGACGACATCAGCGGCCAACACATTATGGACCCCTGGTATGTACCCCGTGAAACTCCTGCTTTTTGAAAAAAATTCATTTGAAGCACGCTTTTCAATGTTTGAGTTATGAAATATTGTGTTTTAGCGCCCTTGAGAGTTATCATAGCGCATTTGATAATTTCTGTAGCGCATTTGTTTTCGTAGCGCATATGATAGATTTTGTAGCACTCTTAACATTTTCTGTAGCGCATGTATTCCTGTAGTGCCTACGATGAATTCTATAGCACCCTTAATTGGTTCTGTAGCGCCTTTAATCTTGTAGCGCCTATGACAATTTACGTAGCGCCCATGATGTTTTCTGTAGCGCCTTTGATTGAATGTTGTTGTGAGTGATAAATTTGTTCCCAAATTTGTTGGAAAACAAATAAGAACTGATAGATTTGCTTTTAAAGATGTTAAAAACAAATAGGACTGATAAGTTTGTTTCTAAAGTTATTAAAAACAAACAGGATGTTGATAAATCTGCTTTCCATGATGATGAAAAACAAATTGTTTGATTGATATGTTTATTTCTAAAGTTGTTAAAAATAAACATGATGTTGATTATCTGCTTTCCATGAAAATGAAAAACAAATAGTTTGATTGATAGGTTTGCTTCTAAGGTTGTTAAAAACAAACGTGATGTTGATTATCTACCTTCCATGAAAATGAAAAACAAATATTTTGATATTTAGATTTGATTGATAAATCGTGATGATTGGATATTGATTTTGCTTTGTCATGATATGTCAACAGGAGAGATTGGGCATTTTGCAGTCATAGGAGACATTTTCGAGTACATGGGGTTTGATTCCACATCTATTACAGTCAGATCGAGATGTGATTGATGCTTGTGGATTGAGTTCATTGCTTGACATGCCTGAGGTTCGCCTCAATAGGGCTTTATTGATAGCACTCGTTGAGCGGTGGCATAGTGATACCAACACATTTCATTTACCGACCGGAGAGATTACAATGACCCCTGAGGACGTATATCGTATCCTGAGGATCCCAGTGATGGGGGAGATAGTGGTCTTTGATAGCCGAGAGGCTGGAGGCACTAATGCTTTGAGGAGGATTTTCAGAGATGATCAGATTGTTGGATACTTCATCCCATGGGTTGAGTTGATAGATAGATATCCACCTTTACCATATGTACTTGTAGGATTCATTGGAGGTGTGTTATGCCCCGACCATAGGTCGAAGGGGTTCGCGATCGGGTGGGGTCATGTTTTGGAGAGTATGGTGATGTAGGGAACACGATATGCATGAGGTACATGCATGCTTGCACACTTATATGATGAGTTAAATCATATTGTTTATGGTAGAGGCCAAATTTTTGCTGTTGGGTGCTTGTTATTACAGATATGGGCATGAGAGCACTTTGCTATTTTGTGGCCATTGACTTGAGGACAGCGACTAGCTGGTTGATGGTACAGATGGAGATATGCTGACATTATTGCTTAGTCGAGACTGGGAAAATTGGAGCAATGGCAGCATCTTTTAGATGATCTGGATATAGTATGTTGGCGGCCATATTTAGACTGTGAGGCATGGCTAGAGGATGCGAGGGAGATGCCCTATGTTTGTACATCTAGATTTCTAATTGGGCATACTTCATGGATCATTGAGAGATTTCTTGCTAGATGAGTATGTCGGCAGTTTGGTTGGATTCAAGGTATTCCTATAGGTTTTTCCATTTATGCACGACGACAGCCAGAGCTTGCAGTATGGGGTCCACAGATTTCGTATGAGATAGTGGAGGCAGAGTTCACTAGTTTAGGAGCGGTGATGTGGGATTATCGAGTTGATGTTCTTGATGTAGGGACGAACCCAGAGTATAGCCAGTATGTCCTAGAGCATGCTACACCATGTATGTTGATCCTGATGAGCCTATTACTCCTATTGCTGCATAGAGACGACGATAGAGAGATTCAACTTCAGAGGGAGGGGATGATGATGAGAGTGGAGGAGATGATGATTCAGAGGGAGATGATGATGAGGAGGTAGGGGTGATGGTGTCAGGGGTGGTGATAGAGGTGGTAGGAGAGGTGGTAGGAGAGGTGGCAGAGGTGGTAGAGGTCGACCACGGATGAGACACACAGATCCCTCTCCTTCAGTAGATCCAGTGGTATTAGGTCAGATATCCTCTCTACAGAGTACAATACAGAGTTTACAGACTCAGCTAGCACAAGCACAGACTTTGATCACACAGCTTCATGGATAGTTGACTTCAGTTACGACTGAGAGGGATACAGCTAGACAGTGAGGTGAGCAGGCCATTGCTTTGGCAGATAATCTACAGAGAGTAGCAGCTAGCACCCTACCTGGTGACATGATGAGAGAGGTGACTAGAGCCACCTAGGAGGCCAAGTTTTACAGGACCAGATATCATGATGCGGTTCCACCTGAGTGGAGAGAGAGTTATACTCAGTCACGGTCTGCTCATAGTCACTCTCGTACTACCAGCAAGGGTGTGACACAGCCATTACCTCTAGGAGGGCCATCAGGGATAGGAAGAGCAGGTCCATCAGGGGAAGGTGGTACAGGTCCTAGACCAGCTCCATCAGAGGATAGCATTACCTAGTGCATTATAAATGATGTTTTTGTGATACTCTTTTGAGACATTTTTATACACCCTGAGATGGTCTCATTTTTGATGATATTATATCATATGTAGTTGACATCCTTATACATTTTGACATTCATTTTTAAGATATATGAAATGCAGCGATGATTTATGATGAGATAAATACGTCTATTTTCTATATGCATGATGTGTATGATATGATTATTTCCCAATGTTTATGATTATGATGTATATATATGCATGATTTATAAGATGAGTAAAAATCTATTAATGCATGATTGTATGAATACGATGGATGATACATTTTATACATGTTTATGAATGTTTATGATGTATGCTTTATTTTTATGATTTTCTGATGCAAATATGTATGAAATGATGTATGAAATGTTGTTTTGCGAATGTCAAAATATACTCAGTCATGTATGCCAAAAGATATGAACCATTTGATTCTTTTCTAGCTTTTTAAGAAATCTATGAATGCAAAATGCAAATTCTAACATGAATGCAATCTCTACTAACTGTGCAAGATATCCATACAATATTGCCATTTGGAGAGCTTATTTTTTGATTTTTGTATCATCATAGAGTATTGAAATGTTGAAAGTTAATACAAGCATCAAAGGGTATGTTAGCACCAGTGATGACCTGAGTATTTCTTTCATGATTTTAAATATAGCAAGTTAATACAAGCATCTAGGTATAATTGAACCGAGATGACCTGAGTATTGCTTGCATAAACAAACAAGAGTTAACCCTTTTCCCATGCAAATTCTGAAATGTCATCAATGATCTATAATAGAGCATGTCTCACAACCAATTTGCATAGTACTAATGATTTCCTCGCAAACAACAGACAAAAAATCATAATCCTTCCTTGCTTTTCTAGTTCAGTACATCATTAAATTGCTCTAGAGATATGATGGAAAAATCAAACAAATATTCAAATTTTGCTTAAAGTATTTCAAACATTTATTCAGATTAAGATCATCCAATCTTATTTATCCTCATTGATATTCTTGTTTCGATGTTTGTTTAGATCATGTTGTTTTTGATTTCTATTGGCATTGAATAAGCATGTTGCGGTTGATTTGATGCAACCATGTTT